>ML783234.1:452935-485735 GCA_009831015.1 Picea engelmannii | reverse complement strand
CCCCAAATTTGACTGTAAAAACTCTGCAAATGGACAATGGCTCATCCAGCAATGACCTCTTCTACAAGTGGCCTCCAAGCTTCCCTGAGAAAGAATGAGGCAAAAATACCTGTAGAAGTCCTCCAATGGATCTGAAACCTATCCCAATGTGTTTAGAGCATAATAAACAGTCAAAAATGACTATTCAGTCTCAACAAATGAATATGTGCTCATCTGAGCAATGCCTCAAACAATGAGGGCTTCAAGCTTCCTCAAGCTTCACCAATCTTCAAGGGTTAAAAAAATGCATTAGAAGTCTTCAAATGCCTGTGAAAACCTCACCAATGGACTCAGAACGTCCAAAAACCCCTAGCTGGGCTTTTTCGGCACCTGATTTGGTCAAAAACTCAAAAAGTTATGGCCTCTGCCATTTTTCCCCTTCAAGCTCTGCAACCTGTTCGCCATTCTGCACCTGTGGGAAAAGTGAAACCTAGCACTGAGCGTTTTCCCATGCATAAACTCAGCCCATGCGTGTCCCGCAAATTGCGTCAAATTGTCAAACAGTTAGCTGAACTAAGGCCCCCCAAGGCGGAGGTGTTGGGCGCATGGGAGGCCATATGGCCACGTCTCGCGCAATAAAAGGTTAACTGTTTGTAAAACCAAAAACGCGCGCCATTCAAACGGTGATTGGTCATATATTATAACAAATAATATAACCGTTTAAACATAGAATAAAACCCAAAGTAAAAACGCGCGCGCCATTTCAAAACGGTGGTCACATGCGTATGTGCCCAAAACCAAGGGCTAACTCCGGGGAACACCAACTCCCACGTGAATGTAATGTAACAGGTCATATGATAATGCATAAGACCGCGGGTCCCATTTTAAAACTCCCCCGCACACCATTTAAATGTAATGTCACATTGTATGGCAATGGAACCGGGTTTAAATTCACACGACGCCCGCGCGCAACCATATAATATATGGTCATATCAATAGCATAGAACCGGGTTTGAAAGTGTATTTAACATACCTCCCGTGCGCACGCACCACTGTATATAAGGGTATGGACATGTATACTCTGCGTGTGACCGGGGGCTGGGGCTTAGCCCCAGCCCTAACCTCCTTCGTATAATATTCAATGCAAATTCAAATCATTTAAAAACCATTTGTTTAATAAACTTGACGCGTGGTGCAACGGTTGGCGGGCGTAGCTAAAACCTTTGTATGGTGGGGAGGTCCGGGGGTCAAACCCCGCGGCCTCCATTCAAATTTTACAATACAACCCAAATACCTCCAGCCACTAAATGGGTTCCACGTGGCAGCCCTTCATTGGTGCCACGTGGCAGCCCTTCATTGGGCCACGTGGCACCCTTTCAATCGTCCAAGAAGGTGCCACGTGTCGCAATGCGACTCGCCCAAAGTCAACCAATCATCGATTGCCACATCGACTACCAGCCACGTCATCTGTACTTCTGACACGTCATCACTGTATGGCCCTGCCACGTGGCAGTACGGACTGCCCAGTCAACATCCTCTTTTTTTTTACCTGTTTGGCTCGGTGAACAGACCTTGATAACTTCTCCATACGGACTCCGTTTGCAAAAGTAAATATACCGCCAGAATCAGGAGAACGAGACGGACACAATGGCACCATTTTCGTTGCATTCCGAGCACTTTGAAAATTGAGCAAATTTTAGACCCCTGGTCCAGATTCTGATCATCTAGTGTAGCCAATGCTACCACCACCTCCATGGAGATTCATACCTACAGTTGGACTTGGGTCCACTAGGATTGGGAGAAGGAAACTCACTTTTCCTTCCACCTTATCTCCATCACCTTCTACCTCAGCTAGAGCATCTAGAGAATTTGGAGCTTCCACTCCAAGCTCATCTCGAGTATCTCCACGACCACCTACTGCTTCCAAAGGAAGAGTGGTGCCCTTTACCCATAAAATGGGTAGAGGGAATCGATGATTTGGATTTCTATGATCTACCATTTTTATTTTATTATGTACTATTTTGTATCTAGATGCATCATGATGATTCATCTCATGAGATACATTTATTTTGATCATTTGATGTGATTTTGCATCATTCTATCAGGAACATGTTTCATAATTTCCAGTTTAGTAACGATATGTGACCACTTGACATATTATGTATCTTATTTATTAGTTGTATTTTCATATTTAAGTATCATTGTGTCTATTTGATGTTGTTGTTGCTTTAGAAGTTTAAAAATTGAAAAAAAAAGTATTTTTGTATTTTTTTGAGGCTTTGTGACATTTTACGAGATATTCTGATATTTTCTGCCAATGTCACTGATAAGTTACATTTCGGACCCTCACCGATACTTTCCCCGAGATGAAATTTACAACATTGCATTTAATTGAAAATCAATATATTTCCATTCAAAATTGAATAAAAAAAGACATGTTGGGAGATTGGTACCATCTATATGTTTTTATCCATTTTCCTTCATCTATGCTTCTGTTGAATGCTTTAGGGGATGTCTCAATACAATTTACTGTCAAATATTTTATCCACTCTAGGAGAAAAATAAATTTCTCTTTATCAAGGGAATTTCAGGCAAGGTAATGTTGGATTACTGAGAGGGGGGTGGGGGGCTGAATCAGTAATAGAGAAATTTAATCATTTTTAACCATAAAATGAGAGTGTTATATCAATGTAGCATTATCATCCAATAGTTGCAGAGTAAATAAACAATGAACAAATGAGAAATCATACACATACACAATACACCAGTGTTTTTATGTGGAAACCCAAAGCAGAAGAAAACCACATAATGTTTTTTCTTATATGTCTTTAAGAATTACATGCATTGGAAGCACCAACTTCCTTTGTTTTCCAGCTGCAACTGGAAGGAGGCTCCAACCCCCTAGTTTCTTAGGCTACAACCTAAGGGAAGTTCCAACTCCCCAATTCTTTAGATAAAACCAGAAGGAGGCTACAACCCCCTATGTTCTCCAGCTACAAACAGAAGGTGGCTACAACCACCTGTCCTTGCCCCATCCAACCACCCTGAAATATAAGTAGAATGATGGAACCACTACCACACTATCACTGTGATATATACTATTGTAAACATGTACCAATCAACCTACACCAAACAATATGTAATCAACTTGTGCCATAAAAAAGTGCATCAACCATGCACCAACCTGTACCTCAACCTGTACCATCAATGAGTGCATCAACCATGCACCAATATGTACCAATCATGCACCAAATACACATAAACTATGACTCATCAAGATGTACCAACATCATCAACTATACACCTCATGTATGTGCCAACTCATCCACTATTTGTCTCAACCATGTACCCAACATGTACCTCAACCAAAATCCCTCATCAATTTCATCATCCAAATCTGTTTTGTATCTCTGTAATAGACCTRGTGTATATGATCACATACCTGCAAACCTTCCTTAACTTTAACAACAAGAGACTAGCATTTTCATCAAACTTTACTTTAGTCTCACATGACTAATTTTGGATTAGTCAACAACCCTAACTTGCAATAATCATAAATATGTACATGTAATGAATTAAGATATGAAAATAGTACACAATGTTCTTCAATGTATTTTATGCAATTCCTCCAGGTTTCACTACTTGGAACCTGTCAGAAAATGAGTCATAGAAAAAATGTCATACCTTGTTGAATTCTGGTTTATTCTAGAGAGTGTCCCACATGGAATATTTGTTGTATGGATCTGAAAATGGTACATAGAATGTACTCTAACCAATACATTTGGTCTTACTGAATTTGGATCTGTTATGAAGAAGTTGTGACGCTTTTACCTGAAACACCTGTTTTATACTAGTTTCAGGACTAGACACAAACCCTATTTTCCACGGAGTGTAACTCCAAAAATAAAATGATCCACAAGCTGAAATTTTTATCAAAACTAATTGGATATGTTTCCTCAACAACCTCCAAATTTCGCGGTCTGAATCATTCTAGAAAAAAAGTTATTACGAAAATGGTGAGATGGCCTGTAAATAACATACCTTAGAAAACATCATCAAAATAATTTATCTTCCTTTGAATTTCAGCCTTCTTTACTTCACCTTCCCTCTGAAATTCACCTTGGATATCCTTTGGTTACCTCATTCACTTGTATATATTCAATATTCTCAAGTGTAATTAAAATGAGAGACCCTTGCCTCCTATTTATACTTTTATGTAGCTTCCTCAAGGGGTTACCTTCTAACCATCTTAAACCACTTTCCTTATTTTAGGGCTAACCCACTTCTAACCGCTTGTTCACTTAATAATTTTTTCATTAAATTTATTATTTAAATAATTTATTTTGTATCCACTTTGACTTATAGTACACTCATCACTTCACTTTATTATTTACCTTCTAAAATCTCTTAAACCACTTTCCTTATTTTAGGGCTAACCCACTTCTAACCACTTGTCCACTTAGTAATTTCTCCATTAACTTTATTATTTAAATAATTTTTTTTGTATCCACTTTGACTTATAATACACTCATCACTTCACTTTATTATTTAAATAATTTCTTCTTTGCAACCACTTTCACTACTTTGACCTTTTGGGGCTTCTAGGTGACTCATGAGGGTTCTCTAACTTCACATGGCCATAACTCTCTAACCGTGAGGAGTTATGTGACGTTCTACATACCATTGGAAATGGAATGGCATGTACTATCCATCTAGAATAGTCTTACCTTCATTAAAACTCACACCATTATACATCAAAAAAACTTGGGTCCATTACCCAAACCTTTGTGCTACCGAACTTTCTTCAAGGGTTGAAATCAATGACAACCAACCCAAATAATAAACAATCCCCCCCTTTGTAATTGATGGAAACACTCTGATGCAATACTAAATTCATATCACTAATGTTCCCCCTATGACCATCGCTTCCCCTGGAACCATGCCTCTGTGCTCTTTCTACAAGTATTTACCTTTGCATCTGATAAATCTCCCCCCCTTTGTCATCAATGGAAAATGTATCTTTCCATTCGGTGCTGCTCCCCCTAACTGAAATTTTCCTGAAACTGATCTCCCAATCTTAAATATCCTCTTTATGGTGATTCCTCTTGTAAATCTCTGACATATAAGATAAGCATTCAAAATCAATCATTTTGGAGCAGAAGTTACTCTGAGTCTCTAGCGAAGATTCTCAAAGGATTCTCTTGGAAGAGGTTTTGTAAAGATGTCTGTGACTTGTTCTTTTGTGCCCACATATTCAAATCTGATGTTATTCTCTGCAACCTATTCCCATAGAAAGTGATACTTGATTGGAATGTGCTTTTTCTTGGAGTGCATCACCGGGTTCTTTGAGATATTGAGGGCACTTGTATTATCACAATAGATTGGAATGGGCTCATCATACTCAACCTTCATATCTATTAAAGTTTGTTTCATCCATAGGAACTGTGTACAACATCCTGTTGCTACAATATATTCTACTTCGGCTGTAGATAAGGATATCGATGATTGTTTCTTTCTTAGCCAAGATACTAAACACTCACCCAAGTAGAACACTACTCCACTGGTGCTTTGTCGGTCATCAATGCAACCTGCCCAATCTTCATTTATGCAGGAAATAAGTGATAGATCATTTCCCTTTGGATACCATAATCCAAACTCTTTTGTTCCTTTGAGATACCCGAAAATACTTTTCACTGCTAAGACATGTGATTCCTTTGGTGTTGCTTGAAATCATGCCACCTATCCAATTATCTACATTACATATGGTATGGATGTTGTCACATATAGTAAGCTACCAATCATTGACCTATATTTCCTATGGTCTGTAGACTTTGAATCATCATCTTCTCAACTTGCAAATGGTTTTGATAGGAGTGGTAACTGGTTTGCAATCTTCCATTCCAAACTTCTTTAGCATTTCTATGATATACTTAGTTTGAGATATAAAAATTCCTTGGTTGCTTTGAAATATTTGAAGACTCAGAAACAAGGATAGTTCTCCAAGTAATGACATTTCAAATTCATTATGCATATCCTTTGCAAATTTATGGCTTAACCTATCATCAATACTTCAAAAAATAATATCATCAACATAAAATTCAATTAATAAAATACTATCTTGAGTTACCTTGATGTAGAGGTTGTTGTGTGCACTTCCTTTTCTGAAACATGCATGTTGTAAATATTTATCCAGTCTAGAGTACCATATTCTAGGAGCCTTTTTTAGACCATACAATACCTTATTCAATTTACACACATAATATGCATTCTCTGACAATTCAAATCCTTCTGGTTGTTCAATGTAGACTTCTTCTTCAATTTCCCCATTTAGAAAAGATGATTTCACATCCATCTGATACACTTTAATATTCTTGGAGCATGCATAAGCTAAAATAAATCGGATTGCTTTCATTATGGAAATCGGGGCAAATATCTCTTCAAAGTCGATTCCTTCAACCTGTGTATATCAGTTTCATACCAATCTAGCTTTGTTCCTTGTAACCTGTCCATCTGCATTCAATTTATTTATGAAAACCCACTTTGAGACAATCACATTCTTATTCTTTGGTATTGGAACCAATTCTCAAGTGTCATTCTTCTCTATTTTATCCAATTATTCATCCATGGCCTTATTCCAAAATCCATCTTTGCTGGCCTCTTCAAAACTTTTTGGTTCAATCATAGATAATAGTGCTAGGTGCATTTGTTCTGGTGAACAAATTCTTCTTCCTGTCTCAACTCCTGCATCTTTGTTTCCAATAATATGATCTTAAGGATGATTCTTCTGTACTCGTTTGTTAGGTGTCTTTGGAGGCACTTGTTGAAATTGTTCTTCTACTTCTATCTGATCCTATTCATCTTCCCCTTCTACTTCTTCATCTTCTGCTTCTTCTTCATAAAGTTGTTACATTGATTCATTTTCTTCTTCCTTTAATTCTCGTCCACCTGTTTCATCAATTGTTACATTGATGCTTTCCACAACTTTTTTCAACCTCAAATTGTAACACTTGTATGATTTCCTTGTACTTGAGTAACCAACATGTACTCCTTTGTCCACACGAGAGTCAAAATTTCTCATTCTATCATCTTCTCTTTTGATGTAGCAATTGCTTCCAAACACTTTGAAGTGCTTCACATTTTTTGGTCTTCCTTTCCATAGCTCGTAGGGAGTTTTGTAAGTGTTGTTTCTAAGAATTACTCTATTTTGAATGTGAACTGTTGTATGCATTGCATGTTTCCAAAAAATATCTATCAATTTGGAATCCATTAGCATTGTTCGATCCATTTCCTATATCGTCATGTTCTTTCTTTCAACAACTCCATTCTGTTAAGTGTCCTAGCAACGAAGAATTTCTTTTTTATTCCATGCCTACTGCAGTAGTCCATAAATTAATTTGAAGTGAACTCTCCTCAGTTATCATATCTTAAACATTTTATTTTTGAATCCATTTCATTATCAACCATTTCCTTGTAGACCTTGAAGTTTTCAAAAGATTCTGACTTATTCATGAGAAATCAAACGRCAACGATTCTTGTATAATCATCAACTAATAACATAAAATATTTCTCACATTTTAAACCATTTGTTGTAGTTGGTCCAACTAGATTAGTATGCACAATTTCCARTGGTCTTGTCRTTGAATATTCCTTTGATTTGAACTTGGTCTTTGTTTTCTTTCCTTGTTGACAATGCTTGCATAAAGTATTGGTTGGTTTCGTGATCTGGGGAATTTCTCTAACTGCTTTATTTTTTTTKACTTTGACAAGGTTATCAAAGTGTATGTGACCCAATCTTTTGTGCCATAGCTAACCTTCATCTTCCTTTTATAGACAACACTTTTCATTTCCAATTTCACTTAATACATATATGTTGCTTGAAATTCTTGTAGTTGTTGCAATCAATTTTCCTGAACCTTCTTTTCTTATCTCGCACTTTTGTGAATTGAAAGTAATTTTATGACCTTGGTCACACATTTGACTCACACTTAGAATATTATGTTTCATATCTTCTACTAGTAGAACATTTTCTGCCTTAGTATTCTTGTTTCCAATTCTGACTCTGCCTTTTCCAATGATTTTAGTTGAACCATCATTTCTGAAGGATACTGATCCATCTCTTTCCTTTCTTAATGTAAGAAACCTGTCTTTATCACCTGCCATGCATTTTGAACAACTATTGTCAACATACCAACCATGTTTATTCTACTTAGCTTGTAGAGTGAGTGTGCATTCTTCATTTCTATATTGATTCTGCTTTCTTATCCATGTTCTCTTCTAAGGTTCATGTCTGTGATTGTTGTTGTTCTATTGTGGTTCCTTAGGAGGGACTGTCATTCTACAATCTTTGGCCATGTGTCCAAATTTGTTTCACTTGTAGCATTCCACTTCAGTTCTCAATGATTCAAACCTATTGTAGCTTCTTCTTTGTGTTTCACTAGGCCTTCTTGGATAGCCATTTTGTGTATGAATTTCAGAGTTGTTTATGTTCTTGCCATTAACTCTGCAATTTACATCTTTATGTCCAAAATTATTGCATGCATAACATAAACCAAAACATATAGTTTGATACCTGGGAGTTGAAGATATTCTAAAAGGAGTTACTCTTATGAATCCTTCTTCTTCCTGAGGCCTATTTTTTTTTGTCTGTCGTTGATTTTGAAATCTGAATCTTCTCGGTGGAGGAGTGTCTCTGTAATCTTCCTTGTAGATATTCTTATTCCCTTTGATTGTTTATGCATATATTTTTGGGTATGTTTCTTTCTCTGTTTCTTTGGATCTTGATCCTTTTTCTATCTGATTGTATCCAAGTCCGTACTTGTCATGATAAGGCTTTTGACTGTTGATAATGTCATCTAGAACTTTTGAGTTGTTCTGCATATTTTTCTTTTGAAGATCCTTTCTCAATGTGACAATCTCTCCTTCCAAATTTCCAATGATCGTGTCTCTTTCTTCTAACTATTCTTTGAGTGATTATTCAATTCTTTTATCTTCTTCTATTTGAACCTTCAATTTCATGTTCATTTGTTCTAGTTCCTGAGTGTCTTCTTTCTTGTCTAGTTCTGCTTGTAGCTTCTTATTTTTCTTCTTTTTTCTTCTTATAACTTCTATGGAACTCAACAATTATTCTCGGTAGTCAACTTTTGCCTCTTCATATTCTTCTTCAGTGTCTTCTTTATCAAATTCTTCTATTTCCATGAATATAACTCTTTCTTTCTCACTGTTACTGACTTCATCTTCATCTGATGAGGAGATGTCTTCTTTGGTGCATAAGCTTTTCTTGAAAGATTTATTTTTGGTTCTTTTTCCTTTATATGTTTGTTTGTTATTTGAGTAATATTCATCATTCCTCTTATTTTTCTTATGAGGACATTTGTTGGAAAAATGACTAATACCATCACAATTAAAACAAATAAATGGAAGCTTACCTTTATATCTGTCGTTGGTTCCCTTGCTCAATATTTTGACAAAGTTGGCCACTTCTTCATCATCATATTCTGAGAAGTCACTACCACTGATATGTTCCTTTTGCTTTCCCTTTTGCTTCGACCTTTTGGATGCTTTGAGAGATGTTTCTTTTATATCTGGATTTTCCTGTTCAGTTCTCATTTCATATGTTGTGAATATTCCATGCAGTTCATCCATGCTTATTGAGTCTAGATCTTCTCTTTCTTCTAGTGTTGATATATTATGATCAAATCTGATAGGAAGAGATCTTAGTACCTTTTGAACAATTACAAATTCATCAATTTATTCTCTCAATCCTATGATTGCATTCACTGTTTCATCGACTCGTAAGAAGTAAGATGCAATATTCTCACCTTCCTTCATCTTTAGTTGTTCGAATTGACCTCTGTAAGTTTGAAGCTTTGCTTCTTTGACTTTTTAATCTCCTTCATAAATAATTTAAAGTTTGTCCCAAATCTCTTTAGTAGATTTACAATGTACAACTTTGGTATATATCGATTCACCAAGACCATTGAGAAGTTCATTTGTGGATTTGGAATTATTTTGACTGAGTTTAATTTCTTTTCACTTGTTGGCAGAATTGCTAGTTCTTTGTATCCATCTACTACTAATTTCCAAATTTCAAATCCCTGTGTCTGTATATATGTTTTCATCCTTCTACTCCATAATGCATACTTTTTTCCATCAAACTATGGTATTCCATTTTTATACATGTTGTTTCTCTCGATGATCTACCTTTCAATGGTTAAGCAGATTTCTGAAGGAACCTACTTTGATTCCAATTGTTGGATTACTGAGAGGGGGGGTGAATTAGTAATAGAGTAATTTAATCCCTTTTAACCATAAAATGCGAGTTTTATATCAGTGTAGAATTATCATCCAATAGTTGCATAGTAAATAAACAATGAACAAATGAGAAATCATACACATACATAGTACACCAATGTTTTTATGTGGAAACCCAAAGAGGGAGAAAACCACAAAATGATTTTTATTATATGTCTTTAAGAATTACATTCATTGGAAGCACCAGCTTCCTTTTTTTTCCAGCTGCAACTGGAAGGAGGCTCCAACCCTCTAGTTTCCCAGGCTACAACCTGAGGGAAGCTCCAACTCCCCAATTATCTGGCTACAACTAGAAGGAGGATACAACCCCCTATGTTCTCCGGCTACAACCGAAAGGTGGATAAAACCACTTGTCCTTTCCCCTCCCTGAAATATAAGTAGAATGAAGGAAACACTGTCACACTATCACTGTGATATATAATTCTATAAACATGTACAAATCAACCTGCACCAAACAATTTGTAATCAACCTGTACCATAAACAAGTGAGTCAACCATGTACCAACCTGTACCACAACCTGTACCATCAACGAGTGCATCAACCATGCACCAAATATTTACCAATCATGCATCAAATACACATAAACTATGACTTATCAAGATGTACCAACATCATCAACTATACACCTCATGTATGTGCCAACACATCAACTACTTGTCTCAACCATGTACCCAACATGTACCTCAACCAAAATCCCTCATCAATTTCATCATTCAAATCTATTTTGTAACTCTGTAATATACCTGGTGTATATGATCACATACCTACAAAGCTTCCTTAACTTTAACAACAAGAGGCTATCATTTTCATAAAACTTTACTTTAGACTCACATGACTAATTTTGGATTAGTCAACAACCCTAACTTGCAATAATCATAACTATGTACCTATAATCAATAAATATATGAAAATAATACACAATGTTCTTCAGTGTCTTTTATGCAATTCCTCCAGGTTTCACTACTTGGAACCTCTCATAAAATGAGTTATAGCAAAAATGACATACCTGGTTGAATTCTGACTTATTCTAGAGAGAAAACTTGTAGAGCATGCCCCACACAATTTTTTTTTGTATGAATTTGAAAATGGTACACAAAATACTATAGACTATACGTTAACCAATACATTTGGTCTTACTGAATTTTGATCTATTATGAAGAAGTTGTGACATTTTTACCCAACACCCCTGTTTTAGACTAGTTTTAGGACTAGCCACAAAACCTATTTTCCACGAAGTGTAACTCTAAAAATAAAATGACCCACAAGATAAAAAAAATTATCACAGCTACTTGGATATGTTTCCTCAGTCTCCAAATTTCGCGGTCTAAATCATTCTAGAAAAAACAGTTATTGCAAAAATGGTGAGATGACCTGTAAATAACATACCTTAGAAATCATCATCAAAATAATTTATCCTCCCTTGAATTTCAGCCTTCTTTACTTCACCTTCCCTATGAAATTCTCCTTAGATATCCTTTGGTTACCTCAATCGCTTGTAGATATTCAATATGCTCAAGTGTAATTAAAATGAGAGGCCCTTGCCTCTTATTTATATTTTTATGTAGCTTCCTCAAGGGGTTACCTTCTAACCATCTTAAACCACTTTCCTTATTTTAGGGCTAACCCACTTCTAACCATTTGTCCACTTAGTAATTTATCCATTAACTTTATTATTTAAATAATTTCTTTTGTATCCTCTTTGACTTATAGTACACTCATCACTTCACTGTATTATTTAAATAATTTCTTCTTTGCAACTACTTTGACTACTTTGACCTTTGGGGGCTTCTAGATGACTCATGAGGGTTCTCCAACTTCACATGGCCATAAATCTATAACCGTGAGGAGTTATGTGACGTTCCACATACCATCAGAAATGGAATGAATTGTACTATCCATCTAGAATAGTCTTAAATTCAAATATATTAAAAATCATACCATTATACATCAAACAAAATTGGGTCCATTACCCAAACCTTTGTGCTACCAGAATTCTCTATCAGACTTTCTTCAAGGGTTGACATCAGTGACAAACAACCCAAATAATTGGCAGGAAAGATCTATCGGTATTAGAAATTGAATATCCACTACTCCAACATCATTTCTAATAAATGGCTCAAGATCATCTCCCTCTCCAATCCATAAACAAAAGCAAGTAGTTTTAGGTAAGCCCTTGATAGGGAAACTAACTCATGTTCAACCCATGGGTTTCTTCCAAATATCTTTTCCCATTTTCATATGGATTTTGACACATGTTTTTATTTGGAACTCTTAACTTATATCCATAGTCATTAAATACTAGCAAATCCACACATAATCTCTGAAAAATATTTCCAGTCAATATGGTCCATGGTGTAGGAATATCACAAAAACTAAGGAACAATGACAACAAATTTACTACTCTTAGAAACCTTATCTTTCTCTATGAGTTGATTACTAAAGATTGATATAAAAATACTAGTGATTTGAGGATAATAAGTTTAAACATCCTTGTGACATTGAAACTCTTTGAGATTCTATTTTTCTCATGGCCATTTGAGTGTCAGTAGGCATGAATTTGAAATTTTTCCACATGTCCAAACTCCCAACTCCATGTTCCCAACCATGAAATATGTTCCACCTCAGTAGGAAAAAAATATTTGTAGCTATTACATATATCTGAAAAACTATCATAATCTACTCTGTTGTCATCCTTAACAAAATTAAAGAGAGGAAAATTTGGAGAGAAGTTGGAATGCCTTTCTCCTAGTATTGATCAAGAAAACACATAAGTTGCACATATAAATCCTCTGATATATTTACAACCCAACTAGAGCTACAAAGAAGAAATTGGGAAAACCACTAGTAAGACACATATCTCACCTTGAAGAATTGTGAGATGCATGAAAACTAAACTTCCTTCATGAAAGAATGTATTGTGAATACCCTACTTGACCATACAAAACTATGGTTCTCTAAGCCACTTTCCCATGCATTGTCTAGTATGTCTCTAAAGGAAGGAAGTATTCTGTGAGCTTGTTTAGGTATACAAAAAGCATTGTGAGTATCATATAAGATTACTTCTTCTTCCTTCAACTAGGTCTGAATGGCATACCTAACTCATCTTATCTTTGAATAAGAAGGAATATCAATTGGAAAGTACTTGAAGAGATGTGCTCTAGAGATGGGAGGAGTTGATTCCATTCTTCACAAAAGGGAAATAAAGGCAGAACAAATTGATGATGAAATGCAGTTGAGTATTTCTTGGTTCCACTCGCTATAAAAAATGATGATCTCCTTAGAAGTAAATGGTATGAAATATGCTCGAATGACAAATAGAAATCCAATGACCATTTTTTGGGGCATTTCAATCTTATTGCATCTGATCCACAATCAATTAGTTTAGCTCCATCCAAGGTCAAAATATTGTAAAGAATTTAATGTTATTAAAATTTACATTCTTTGACATATGACCTCACTATCTATGTCATATTGGACACTATTATCATATGGTAAAAGTGATATTTTTAGGGTATATTTTCTGTTATGTCAACTTTTAATTAGTTGGTACTTAAAATTTTGGGTACCCTCAAAATTTTTGTAATGCATATTTGTTCCCATGTATTAGAGAGTCTTTTGTTGTCATGGTCCCATCCTTTGAATCAAAGTATTCCACTGGTCCACAAAGACCTCTTGTATATCTTCCTTTCCTTAGGTGCATTGTTTGTGGTAGATCAGGTGTTTATTACTTCAATAAATATTATGTTCAAGTTTCTAGTTCTAGTCTTATTCCTTGGTGTATTTGATCTAGCGGCACAACATTATTCTTTAGTAAATTATCATGTGGTATCTTATCATAAGTCAACAACGCCTATTTTGAACACCCTTTGATGAATTTGGAGGGCAAATATTGGTGAAAAGGAAGAAGAACATTATGCTAGAAAAAAATGTGCCATCGTAGTTTTGAATATGCTTGCCATTACTAATTTGTTTTAAAAATGTCTTTTGATGACATTGATGTAAGCATGCATGATGGTTTGGTAGTTCCTGGAGAAATGGCATCTAACTATTTGGCTATAATTGAATTTGTTCTTAAATGTGTCCAACAATTTTCATATTCAAATGAACTCATTAACTCTATCTATCACGGGAAATTAATTCTTAGTGTTGTGGGTGTATTGACAAAGATAGCATGCACTACATATCCTGCTATAATATATGTCATTATTGTTGTCAGGGGATTGTGAAAAGATCCAAATCCTATTTGATCTTGATTTTTTTTTACAATTTGATCATTGCTCCCTTATTTTATAAACCTTTTCTCAAGGAACTAAGAAAAATGGTCACCGGCTCAGACAAACATATAATTTTTATGTGCATGAACTTTGCGGAGAGTTATGCTATATCGGTACCATTCCATGCTCTACAATCCCTAGGCTATAGTGCAGATGATGTTTACCTAGGAAATAACATTTAATATAGATACCCAATTGCTATCCACAAGTTAAGAAGGTGATCAAACAACATTAGAATAAATGGAACTTATTGGATTTGTATGCTACATGAAGAGGTTAAGATCAAACGTTATAGTGGTTAATTATGCAACCTTAGAGTTAGCAGATGAACAACACCAACATTCACTATTTAGTCACATTTCTTGTTGCAATAATTATAAAACTTGTGGAGAATGGGAATCTTCTTGATGATGCTATAGTTATTCCATGAGTTGTTTGTCAAATATTTGACAGGTTATAGGCCCACATTCAATAATTCAATGTAAAAGTGACATTTCTAGAGATTTACAATGAAAAAATGATATATCTATTAACTCCAGATCATTGTTCCAAAACTCTTGATGATAAACCAAGGAATCTCATTGTTCTTATAGAAGATGGAAAAGGTGTAGTGATTGCAAGATCTCTAGAAGAAGAAATTGTGAATATGGTTCAAATGGAGTACATAGTATTTTAGAAAGGGAATATACAGAGTGGAACAGTGTTGAAACTCCACTAAATAAACATAACAGTCACTCGCACCCCATTATCAATTAAAATTCAATAAAATAAGAAACTCTATAGTAGGCAAAGAGATTATTAAATGTGGAAAGTTTAATCGTGTTTCCCTGTTTGGTTCAGAAAACATATTTGAATCAAGTTCCAAAGATTCTAATAGAGAAACATGTT
Organism: Picea engelmannii; assembly: GCA_009831015.1. Lineage (NCBI taxonomy): Eukaryota > Viridiplantae > Streptophyta > Pinopsida > Pinales > Pinaceae > Picea > Picea engelmannii. The sequence continues at coordinate 470,282 of ML783234.1, read as the reverse complement.
TCTACAATAGTAAAAAAGGCATTGGTTATTATATGTCTTGTATATGGCCAGTAAAGAGTTACTATAGTGGATTCGCCGCAAAAGGAACATTCAAATAGAAGTATAATTCTTGAAGTGAATAAGTGTGAGTCTCCATATAAAGGCCTTATGAAAGTTGTATATTTTTGGTTCCTTATGTACTCCAATGCCCATTTCATTTATTTTTGTAACACTAGCAAGAAATTTATTGGACCTTGTTTTCTCAAAATTGAAGCTCAGTGAGGCTTACTATATTATTGACATTGTTGGAAACATGCAAACATTAGTTGCAACTACAACAAACAACAAGACTAAATCATTGTCAATGAATCAAGAATTTCAAGCGATAAGACACTAAGAATCTGTGGCACTTGTTATTGATGTAATGGATTTCATCCTAGAGAAGGATTATAGGATTGGGGAAAGAATATAAGTCGTGGAAGGGGTGCATTATAGTTGTGAACAAGTGGGATACTATACTTGACAAAAACAATCAAACAACATTTTTTTATGAACAAGATATAAGGGAGAAGCTTCATGTCTTTTACTAGGCATTGATTGTTTATGAATCTGCAACCATTGGTTAGAGAATTGAAAAGAATATTACTGTCACTAGTGTTGTTGGAAAGGAAAGATAAAAAAGGTTAAGTATATTTAGATTTCAAGCAACCACCAATAGGTAGATATGACAAAAGAGGTTGAGTTTTTTACTATACCTAGGCCACAATTCAACCCCCTACTTTTGTCTTATTTGCAAATGATGCAAATAGTTTTCCAAATACATACTAGCATTACATGGGGAAGCAGATGAGGTCAAATATTGGTTTCCCTAAAACTCCTATACATTTGTTGTGGTGCAAACTTTGGTACAATTAGAAATAGAATTCGTCTTGGAGACTTCTTGATTCCTACAATCAATGCCAAATCCTCCAGCTATATGCATCACCCCGTCCTCAGTCTTAGACACGAATTGTGAAATTCTTGGCACAAGACTTGAACCAAAACACTCTTCTCCTACTTCCAATGTCATCTTGCAATGGTATTTATTTTTTAGGTGATGATGACTGTCTCCCTTACTTATTCAAGGGAAAATTCCTTTTGTTGAATTGCCTCTCATATTTTCTCTCATTCTTGCAATTTTCTTTCATTTCTTGTACATCTTCAGGGTTACCAAAAAACTATGTCATCCCCAATTTTCCATCTCAAATCCCCTTCCTGCAATGTCTCATATTTTGTCTCATTCTTTCAATTTTCTTTCATTTCTTGTACATCTTTAGGGTTACCAAAAAATTATGTCATCCCCAATTTTCCATCTCAAATCCCCTTCCTGCAATATATCATATTTTCTCTCATTCTTGCAATTTTCTTTCATTTCTTGTACATCTTCAAGGTTACCAAAAAACTATGTCATCCCTAATTTTCCATCTCAAAACCCCTTCTTGCAATGTCTCATATTTTCTCTCATTCTTGCAATTTTCTTGTACATCTTCAGGGTTACCAAAAAACTATGTCATCCCCAATTTTCCATCTCAAATCCCCTTCTTGCAATGTCTCATATTTTCTCTCATCCCTACAATGTTCTACAAATCGATAAAAGACTAGAGTTTACCCGTGCATATTGAGCAAAGAGCACAAAACTAGGGTGTCCTATCAATGGTGATCTGTGGGCATCAAAAGTTTGTTGTTTTATCTTCTGGTTATATTACATAAGTTTAAAAGGGAAAAAATACTTTTGAACTTGATACATGGTTTTTTTTTATATTTATTTAAATGGAGGTACATCTGGAATACTTTTCCAAATGCATTAATGGATTGCATAGATATTTTCCTTCAACATGATTTCAAATGCTCTTGCAAGATCTAGTAACAAGGCCCAGAAAAGATGATCTTGAAGATTTAAAAATCCATAGTGCTAATCACTAATAGGATAAGATAAAGTGGAAAATCTTCCTACATTTACTTGGGCAGAATTGAAAATTTTCCAATAGCGTAATTATTTTTTCCTGACAACTTGTTCATGTTTCCCTGACAATCCATTGGGTTTTCAAAAATTTTGTGTTCGTCATGTTTAAATCCTTTTAGGTTTCCTTTAATATTGTTTTTCCTTTATTTAAAGATAATGTTGATGTCCATAGGGAATTTAATGTTGCGGTTCTAGGAGATACGTTGTAGTGAAGACCCAATATTTGTCACAATGAATATGGTATAGGAAAGGTGACTACTTCAGAATATATTGGTGCAACACCCATGATCTAGGTTGGAATTGGCAGTAGAAGTAGAGGAAGTCAAAATTTCCAGTCTACATATAATGTTTTTAGGGTGACATGTGCAAAGATCTTCAGAGCACAAAGGAAACATAATTTTTTTGAGGGTGACCCTGTGCAACTCTTGATCACACACCATTTCTATCATTTGAATTTAGAGTCTCCATTAACCAAGGAAACACATCATATAATTTCTCTTCACCCCTTCCATTTATTAGTTTCTAACTAACATATTTCCCCCACCTACAACATATATACATGCTAAAAAATAGTTTTAAAAGCCACTTAAGAGGGCTTGGTTGGCGTGCTATAGAACATCTTTGATGAACTCGAGGAGAGTGGTCATAGAACCAATGAGACCCAAGCAGTATTGAATCACTTGGATGTATGAGCAAGGGATATTTGAGCTTGACTAATTATGTGTTTTGGTTTTTGTATAATTTTATAAACCTACGTAGGTGTGGGCATGATGTATCAAAATATTTTCATTTTCAATTACTAAGAAAATGGATGGTTTTCCTATTTCAAAAATTGTTGAGTTTGATGTTTTCAATATGCATATTTATGTAACTAAAATATATCACAAGAGTAGGGAAATATTTCAGAAATGGTACTTCCAAAATTTCATGAAATGGGGAAGTGGTGCATGTAACAAAAATTAGGAAAAAATTACCTATTTGACAATAAGGAAATGACATGTTGGTATTGGAATATGCTAGGAAACATTTCTATAATCATACTGTTATAATTTACTTGTTCATGTCTACTTGGTTTGTTATTACCTATGTTGTACGGGGACCTGGGCCCCCCTAAAAAACCCGCGTACCCTCCTTTCTTATGTTTTGAGGACACTTAGGAAACGTCCCCAAACTTTTGGGGACTCCACTGGGGACTCGGGGACCTACTAGTCTTCCCTAAGATGTTCTAGATAGATTTCAGGGATGTTATGGGTAGATTTCATGGATGTTCTAGGTAGATTTCGGGAATTTTCCGGGCACATTTCAGGATATTCTAGGCATATAAGTTTTGACAATAATGAAAATCAATGATTGGACAATATGATTATTTTTCCCATCCATTTTTTTTGTATTTCACTAAATCTAAATCTGTTGTAGAAGTTGCAGTTCAAAACATGGGTTTTGTTTTGGGTTTTGGGTGATTTAAATATTGTATTTTCAACAACAACATTACAAAAGACAAAGCTTCCATGTATTTTGTAAAAAGAGGCAGATGCAAGTTTATAGGAATCCATGTTACAGAATGAAAGAGTTTCACATGGATGATTTAGCTTTTACATCTAAATTAACCATGTGGGTGTGCATGAAACTTTGAAATTTGGAAAAATCCCTTACAGAAGCCATGGGGGTGCCAGTAGAACTACCCTCCCTATTGCAGGAATCCACATTTTGATTTTTTAAAGATTCAATATCCATATTGATATCTATATTCCTCTTGTGTGCCTTGAAAGAAGTCACAATTGGGTCAGAATGCCTAGTCTTAGAATCCTCTTCTTATTGTTAGAACATGCATCTTCTCATACAAGCATATTTCCATGCATTTGGAGGTGAATTTATCCTAGAGAATTTGACAAATTAATAATAACATGTTCTCAATTAGTACCAATAATTTACCATCATTAGATGCTCATAGTTCAAGTCTTGAGAAGAAATGACACATTATCAGCTATAGAAAATTAGTTCTCAATCATATGGGAAACTTGACTTGCCAAAGTCCTCTAATGGTGGAAGCAATTTAATATTTTTAGTTTACACATCATATCCTAAATTTTTCTCTTTTCATAACATCTTTTCATAATTAGTAATCTATGTCCATCTCATCTTAGAAGGTTCATACATTCCCCATGGAAGCAAAAAACCTTGATTTGTGGCCTTCGTTGCATTCCCTTGACATTGACCCAAGTGTTTCTTTGAGTTCTTGTTGTTGGATAAGATAGTAGAAATGAAATTTGGGCCAACAAGATATAGGTTTCAAATTGATATGGTTTAGTTTCAGTGCTTGGTTTTCCTTGTATGTTTCTAGTTGTTTTATTGTGAAAGAGATATTGAGGACCTACATAATAATGATTATCTTCACTAGATTGTGTTATTTATATCTACTAATACTTATAAATGTAGATTACTCTCACTATTCATATCAACTCTAGTACATGTGGAAAAAGTTTCAAACTTTGACTCACATTTTATGATAGATTTTTTGTGGAAGTTAGGGTTTTTGCAAAATTCTTTGTATTTATGTTGTCCATATGTGATGTTTTCATATTTTTTTAATTGTTTATTCTTGTTGAATATCCACTTATATTAACCTAGATCTAAGTTTGAGACTATTGCTACTCTTTATATTTCCATTGTAGGCAATGGTAAGCTTCTATTTTTGGATGCATTTATGTTGTATTTTCTTACTCTACACCCTAAGTTATTTTTTGCGATTCGTGTAAGAATTTGGTGGTTTTTCTTTTTGGGTGTCTGTTTTGTTAGAGAATTTGATTTCATAAAAAAGATAATAAATATAAATACATACAAAGATTCTATAATCGGTAGGAATTTTATTAATTTTATATTATTTCTCATGAAAGTTTCACTTTTGGTTTCTTTGAATTGAAATTTCAATTGTGGAATATTTTTTGAAATGTCAAACACCAATCGTTGGAAGACAATATTGATACAAAATGATCTATCATCATACTTTCAAAGACCTCAATCCAAGGATCCATATTATCTTCATGCTTTGATATCTTTTGAGCAACCTATCACTAAAATAGATGTCAACTCTCGTGAGAATGCATCTAATATCCAAATAATAGATAAGGGAATAGGTTCCTCTAGTGAACAAAATGAGATAAATGCATTTTCACTATAATTTGGCAGTCAAAATATCAAAAACATTTCATTGGAAAAGAACACAATCAATTCACAGAAAATAAAAAAAGGTCAATGGGACATAGGGAGATAATTCCAACCACATTGTGTCTCAAAATTTTCATTTATTGAACCAATACCTCCAAAAAATGAGATAGAGAAACCAAAATTTAGATGTAATATATGTAGCTGAAAACTTGACACATTAATGACATTTCAGATGAAGTTAGATACAATAGAGAAACATGCAGGAAAGGTGTATGAAAAGAAAATTGTAGATGGCAAGGAGAAATCTATTGTCAGATGGAAATCTTCTGAGGAATGTCGACATGTCAAATATGTAGATGAATAAAATAAATAATTAATAAGTAAGGAAAAACTCGAGGCAAGTGGAGGAACCATCACATCTCTATTCAGAAAGACAATGGAATGAAATTTGTTATCCAAAAAAGTTCAATTAAGCATTGTATTTCACATCTTATTTAAAGGTCATCCTATGACAGATTATTTGGATCACATGAAATATCTATCTTTTCTTCAAGTGTCAAACTTTCCTTCTTCTCATTGGTATTTAACGAGTGGTTGGGAATGGGAAAAATATATAGCTCGAGTAGAAAATGATGATATGAAAGAGAATATTGCAAATGCTAGGTTTTTGTCATTGTCTTTGGATGAAATTACAACTATTGATAATACTTCATGGATATGCATGAGTATTTATATGGCTAATAACCATATTAGGAATTCCTATCTACTTGGGATTCACAAAATGAGGGAGAATTATATAGTTGAAAATATTTACGAACTTGTTATTAATAGTTTGAAGGAAATTGGTGGTATGGATCATTTAATGATCGAAAAAAAGTTGGTATGTTTTGGAGAAGATGGAGCATCGCTAATGCAAGGAAAAATGAATGGCCTTTGTGTTAGACTACAACTATCAGATTCACTGTATATGTTGAGTATTCATTGTATGACTCATAGGATGAATCTTGCATTTAAAATAGTACGCAATTTTCCATTGATTTCAAAAGTTGAATATCTTGTACAAGAGGCTTATGCATACAATTTTTGTAGTCCCAAACAATTTTTAGAGCTTCAAAAATTTGTTGACGGTGTTACAAATGGAAACAAGCCATTAAAATATATTGATACAAGATGGATATCATTGAATGGACCAACTCAAATATTATTTAGTGAGTACTAGTCCTTGGTAGGGGTGATGTATGAACATCACTTCAATGTAGATAAATATCAATATATTCTCTTTCGACTAAATGACATATAGACATTATTAACATTGGTTGGAATTCTTCCTATTCTAGATGAAATGAATGCCCGCATGAAAATGTGTCAAAGTTGCATAATGTATATTGTAGAATACACAAATGAAAGAATATTTGCATGCATTTCATTGGATAATTTGTATACGATGCCAGAGTCTTTTGCAGGTCCACAATTTACAAATTGTACTACGATCATTGATATAGAAAAGACTAAATGTTTTTTGAAGTTTGATGAAAAAGGGATAGTATGTATGGCACTGTGTGGAAATATGGTTCCTTCTCATTATATTGGTAAGACATGATGAATCACCAAAGAGTACCCTATGTCAAGAGACCTATTCAACAATGTTATCATTTCAATAAGACACAACTTGATAGAAATTGAAAAATCACTGGTATTAGAGATAAGAGAACAATTTCTTTGAGATCAATTGTTGGAGGCCATGTCTATGGTGTACCCTCAATATTGGAACAATAACAAACGTCAAACTAATTTAAAACATGACTTTGTGGAAAAATTAAATACTTTAGTGCACCACTTTTGCAAGAAGGTATAGATACAAGGAGAACAAGTTGAAGGTATTTTAGATTCATCAAAATTGTTTCAACAAGCCACATGCTTCATTGAAACAATGTGGAATCAATTTTGTGTTTTGGAGAATCCTCTAAAATATGGTGCAGTAACAAGACTATGGAATATTTTAGGTGCTAGCCAATACTTACAATAAAACATATTAGAATATTTCAAATTAGGGGATTTTTGTCAAACCATGATTGTTTTAGAAAAGTAGGTGTGCTCGTTTAACCATAGACAATATAGCAATATTGTCACCCAACCGTAGGCCAAAGCCACCCCCGAGCACCTTAACCTTGACAGATAATAATTCTGGAAGAAAACCCTAGGCCTAATAACCAATCAATGTAGCATACCTCTCTCCAGGGCTAGCACACAAGGTAGAAAGTCCAAACCATAACCAAAAGAAAGTCCAAGCCTAAAACCGAAAATACACGTTGGAGTAGCTACAACTGCAACTACTCTTCAAATCTATCCACTTACTAAATTTCTGCAATGCGCACTAGATTTATGCAATTGTGAGCTATGTGTGTACAAATGAGCTCTGGCATCCTGTATTTATACTTCTCTTTCTTAGCTGTCTGGGCCGACTTTTCTTTTTGGAGGATAGAGACTCGATATTAAATTATTTTCTTTAGCCAATTTGTCTTCTAGGGTTATATACAATGATTTAGGGTTTCTTCTTGCTTCCTGAAACATTCTATTCTTTTCAGGGTTACACGTGGAGGTTAATACCTCTCGCAGCTACCATAATATCAATACTCCCTCCTAGATAGGGAGGTATTGAAGGCAATGGTATTGAGCACAAACATACCATTCAACTGGTAGCATCATCATAGCCACTCAAACTATCTCGTGATTAAATCACGAGCACCATCATCACTATCAGTATCATCTGACAACATCAACTGTATCATCTATTTAATCCACACTCCATCTGAGTAATGATGTTGAATAAGTCACTCACTCCACAGAGTGATACAAGAGTTGTTATTCTAATCCAGACATATTTCTTTGAAGAATAATTGTTCCAACAGATGTTGGAAGCCACACCATGGGATACAAGGACTATTCTTCTAATATGAACATACGTCCTAGAAGAATAATTGTCTTGGACCATACATTGACTATCCATCTAGTTAGTAATCATTTTCAACACTATTGATAGTCTTCATGGAAATGAGAACAATGTCATTCAATAGAACACAATTGTTTCTATCCATAGTAGTACACAACTTCTATCCAGTGGTACACAACCACACCAAGTAGCACACAACTACTTGATAAGTGACACATAGTCACAAACAATGGAACACATCCAACACAGTGGCATACAACTATTGTAAAGAGACATACAATATCGACAATGATCATATCATTCAATATCAACCTGTATAACAATATCATGATACAAACTGAGTCATTTGGGCCATTCTTCCACTCACATCTATGATATTTGGAAGAGAATCTGCCCTCAGAAGGTAAAACATCAACCATGGGATATCTGGACTATTCTTCTCAAGCATAGAAGAATAATTTTCCCTGATTTCTTAGTCTGGACCATTCCTCTGGCACTAATCATAGTGCAACTTGGAGATAATGAGTCTACCCTAGGGAAATCCTATCCTTGATTGTTGAACTTGGACCATTCACCTAACTAGGCCATTCTTTCGGCACTAATCATAGTGCAACCTGGAGAGAATGATTATGCCCCAGGGAATGATTGTCCTGACCATTTCCTGAGGAAATGACTGTCCTGCACCAATCTTCAAAAGGGACTATTCTTCAAAACTGCTCACAATTGTGAACTTCAAAAGAATGATTGCCCGACAAGGCATACCATTATACTTGGCCACTACTCAGAGTGACTACCAAGAAGAATGACTTTCCTAGACCATTCCCCCACACTGGCCACAAGGGGAATTGTTGTCTACAGTACATCAACAATCTATTGGACCATTTTCATTACGAAAATGACTATCCGATCTAGACCCTTTTTTGAACTGGAAAATGCTTGTCCATCAGAAATCTCAAACCACTTTCTGAACTAGAAAGGAAATGCTCCTAGACCATTTTTCGAACTGAAAAATAAGTGTTCATAACTCAATAACATATCAGTGTTCCCTCCCAACCTGGGGGTAATCTCTTCCTTTTTCAATAAGAAATTTTTCTCCATGAGCCCCAACTTGTTTCTTAAGTAAGAAAACTTTTCATATTGGATAGAGGCTTTACAAAAATATTTGTTATCTTCTCATCGGTGGAGATATACTAGAGAATCACTTCTCTCTTCTAGAATTTATCACGGAGAATACAATTCTTGATCTCAATGTACTTTGGTCTGTCATGGAACACTGTTTTTCTCTGAATGCTTCACATAGCTCTGATCATTAAAATATATCATGGTTGAATTAAATACCTCTATTTCTTGCTAGCTCATGACATCATGTAAAAGCTCAAACTAAAACATATCCAAGTAGCACTTCTTTTTTCATCATGAGAGTTTGTCATGGATTAGCAATCCATCATCCCAAACTTTTGAGTAATCATTCTAATACACTATTTCTATCATAGAAGGTTTTCACCATGCTTATGTTGTATATAAGATACTCTGCATCAAGTTGTTTGAATCCATAGAAGGTCTTCACATGGGTCTCTTTCTGGTAGAAGATTCTTTCTCAAGTTGCGTATTTGGGAAGAACATTCCTTTATATGTAAATTCCAATTCATGGATGCTACAGGAGGTATATCTGGTTTACTGGAACAAGTTGTCGTCATAGTATTTTTCCCTTCTTCTGGAAGAACTTTTGAATCTTGCAATGCTTTCCATTCCTAAGTATTTTCACATTTTCTTACATACACTGTTCTTTATCAAAAAATCCATTTCTTCTGCTTGATTTCTTCTAGTGGGTTCAAACCGAGCTGGTAGTCTTTGTGATTCTCTGTATAATAACTGATTGTTCTAGATTTTCTTTCTTTCTTGGAATCTTCATGTTCTTCCTCATGTTTCTCTTTAGCTCTTGGGTCCATGGAGTCTTCTATAGATTCCATTCCCTGAATATTCCAACTTCTTCCTTTCATCATAGGATCATGGATGTATATGGACAACCAAAGATACTTTAAGGCTTCTTTTCGAAGAAAACTTATTCTAAAGTCAAACTGAACATGTGTTGCTTATCATGGCTGTTATTTTCAATGGGAACATGGACATATACTTCATAATCCTTCATGGATCATATCATTTAGGATTAGCTCCTTCCTAATCCTTTCTTTATGCATGAATGCATGATCTTATTTTGGAATTATATAATCAAATCCCTCCATCTAAGAGAGTCCACACTTTCCTCTGCATTCTTATTGCATTCTGCAAAGTGTCACAAGTCTTTTTGTAGTTTCCTCTTGATTGTTGACTTCTTTATATTTTTATTTCTAGGTTTGATTCTGATTTCATCTTATCTAGCGATTGTTACTTGTATAATAGCTTCCACGGGAATTGTTACCAAGGATTGTCAACGTACTTCATCTTTTTATGTGTATTGCTTGACTTGTAGTTATCGTGATAGAAATCCTTATCTTGTTATTCTTCCATAGGTATTGTTTCACTTGAACATCTTATCTTCTAAGAAATAGATATGCATGATATGTTCATAAACTATGTAAACATGGTATGTACAAGAACTTTGAAGAATATTGTTACCTTGACTTAGAAGAAGAAGTTTGTTTTATCTTGCTTGGCCTTATTTGAGGGTTCCCTTTCTTCAACAACTGATGTTTCATCTATTTCCTTCCTTTTATTTAACTCAGGACAATGGTTCCTTTAATATTTTCGACAGTTGAAGCATTGTATCTTTGGCATATCCTTTTCTTGATTTGGTTTCTTCCTCAAGCCAAACTTCTTCTTATTCCTTAAATTCTTGAATTTTGATGTGAAGGATTGATCTCCGTATTTATTTTGGGATTTATTTTTTGCGTTAATACTTGATTCTTCTTATGCACGATAATTCCAAAGTTCTTCAAATGTGGGATACTCCTTTCTTGTGTTCATTATTGTGGAAAATGCATCCCATGTCTTGGGAAGGCCATTGAGTACTATATTTACCAGTTCCTTTTTTGAAATGATTTCTTCAATATCTTGTAGTTGATCTCTTAACTAAGATATTCTTACAAAGTATGATGTTATGCTATCGTCATCATTCATTTTCATGTCACGGAGTTCATTCTTTAGACTCGTTACTTGTCCAATGTTTCTAACTGAGAAGAGGTTAGTTAGGGAATCATGCATCTTCTTAAATGAGTCAAGATGAGAGATGTAGGGTATCAAGTGGTCTTTTACAGATTCCACTATGATAATCATGGAATTGATTTCATTGTCCTTGAAATTCTCCATAATTGCAACATTATGAGGTTCCTTCTCTTTTCCTTCTTCAAATTGTGGTTCCACGATTTTTCCTTTCACAATATACAACACTTTATTCTTGGAAAGGATGAGGTCAATCCTTGTCTTCCATGCTCTGAAGTTATAAGCCCCTTCTAAGTTGTTTTCTGACTTCATAGAGTAATTCATGACTGCTTTGACTTGGTCAACCTTTTAACTTTGACTTGGTCAACCTTTGACTTTAACCAAAAAATCAAACTTGACGTCTTAGCTTGTTGAGAGTGCCAGTAGGTGTGCTAAGTTAGGGCGCACTAGGCTATCCATAAATTAGGTCAATATCTTCATTTAAGTTTCCTCAACAAGAGGGTTAGGGTTTTGTTGTTGTAGCAAAAACTTTGACTGCAACTACAACTGTAACTGAGCAAATCCTCCCAATCTATCTTCCAACGGTTAGATTGTTCGAAGATAGTGTGGGCCCATAACCTATTAGAAAAGTAGGTGTTCTTGTTTAACCATAGAAAATATAGAAATATTGTCACCCAACCATAGGCTGAAGCCACCCTCAAGCACCTTAACCTTGACATAGAATAATTTTGGAATAAAAACCTAGGCCTAATAGCCAATCAATGTAGTGTACCTCTCTCCAGAGCTAGCGCACAAGGAAGAAAGTACAAACCATAACCAAGGGAAAGTCCAAGCCTAAAAACAAAAATACAAGTTGCAATAGCTGCAGCTGCAACTACTCTCCATACTTTCACACTTACTAAATTTATGCAGTGCACACTAGATTTATGTAGTTATGAGCTGTGTGTGTATAAATGAGCTCCAACATCTTGTATTTATACTGCTCTTTCTTAGTTGTCTAGGCCAACTTCTTTTTCTGGAGGCTAAAGACTCGATATAAAATTATTTACTTTAGCCGACTTGTCTTCTAGGGTTATATCCAATACTTTAGGGTTTCTTCTTGCTTCCTGAAATATTCTATTCTTGCCAGGGTTACACGTGGAGGTTAATACCTCCCACAACTACCATAATATCAACAGATTTTTGGGATCAATGGAGGATGAGAGAATTTTTAGTGCACTATTATTTTTGAAGTCAAAGATGAGGAACACGATTGATAAACATATGGATATATGTTTAAGATTATATGTAGCAAAGTAATGCATTACCAATTTTCTATATGAAAGAGAACTAGCTCTTTGGCGATCATATTGTGATAGGAGGGGATAAAACAATATAACATATTTCTTTAATGAACTTGATATGGAACATAATTCTTTGGAGGCTCATAATGAATATCCTATTTAGAATGGAAAATGATATATATATGAGGGCTTAGGGGACACTTATTTTGGTATATGTGATCCATTGGTGGTGCTAGAAATAATGAACATAATAGCACAAATGATGGGATTCTTATGACTCATTGTTCCTCTATTTTTGGATTAGGTAAAAAATTATTTATCATATCAAGATTATTGTATGTCAATTTGAGGTTGCATTTAAGGTAAAAATAGGTTCTATATTTTTTATTTTTCATTGTAACATTGGAGCCATATTTTCTCGATGCAAGTTATTTTAAGATTGATGTTTTGATATTTAACTATCACATTGTCTCTTTATTGTATGTGATAGGAAATGAAGATGGAATTTGATGAAGGTGGGACCTATCTCTTCACATAGATAGTGTCCTAGTATTAAAGGGTAAATAGTTAATTTAAAAATACTTACTCTAAGAAAGAATGGGCTCATTCAAGTAGATGAAATTTCTTTGATGTCCAGCTCTAATATCTTGGTAAATTGTAATGGTTTGTTTGTTTGTTTCATTTTGGAGCATCTTTTCAAGTTTGAAATTTTGGGTTTATTTTGGTTAAAAATTGTGTTAGTCCCTTGAATAATTCTAGTTCTCATATGATGTTTCATTGAAACCTTTGTTGTGGCATGATTGGTTTCATATGATTTCCATTGAGTCAAGGGTTTGGGTTAAAGTTAAAGACCTTTTTTGAGTAAAAAGAACTTGTTTTCATCTTTTTTTTTTCATGTTTATTTGAGAAACATATGGTAGTAGGATTAATATGTGGCTTTGGTTATTCTGTGGGTACTCAATGTGTTTTCTATAATTATGATTTTTTTATATATTTGATGGTTCAAGGAAATATTTTTTTATTTCTTTTCACTTTGTAACATCCCACTCTACTGAGCACACTTTTATTGACTTATTCTTTGAGGAAACTTGCGTGCAAGTGATCTGGTTATGGTATATTATGATTTCGTTTAGTTTATGGGTTATATATGATGATGATATATTGTAACTTATTGTTAATCTAATGCATATATATTAGTAGGTGCTATTGATGAGTTGTCCTGAGTGTGAAGGACACATGACATGTTATGGATGTTGATGGCATCAATGGACTCCCTTGGACTTCGGACTGAGTCAGGAAGTGGATGTATTTCAATTTAGTATTTCATTTCTACACTTGTGACATATGATTGATTATAGTATGATTATGCATATGGATTATTGATAGTGTTTTTTCTAGTGGATGCAGGCTTGACGATGCTTTCTAGTCCGAATCACATAAGTAGTAGAGGGGCCATGCACAAAAAACCATACATTGAGGGAGAGGTGTGGCAACATCCCTATCACATCCTACTAGCACTCCTATCGTGGCCAGAACTGTAGGTTAACGATTACCTATTTTGAGTGGTCCACGATGTCATGAGGGAATACTGAGACAATCGCTCATGAAGATTTCTAAGGGGTGCACAATAAGGCAACGTCCTTATTCCTTAGAATCCTTAGTCTCTCAAAAGGTCGACCGAATGTAGTTTTGACTCCAAAGGGTCAGACAAACTTCCAAAATAAGTCAAATGCGAGTGGCACCCTTGGAGCATGGAGGTGTGTCTTGAATGACATGTCATGCAATTGAAACTTTAGTTAATAAACCTAGGTGGCCTAGAAAACATTGGAATGATTAGACCTTGTAGAATACATTATTTATTAAACAATAGATTATTAAATATAAATCCTAACAAAAGTCTAAGCCTAAGTCTAAATTTAAATAAATAACTAAATGAATTATGACATGAGTTAAATATGTTAGATAAATCAATTTCTAGGAAAAAGTAAGTAAACTCTAAAGATTTGATAAAATGCAAATGTGTACATGAAATCAATAAAAAGGGATTTTTAATTAGAAATGAATAATAACTTGAGAGAATGGATGTACATAGAATAGAATATCAAGTCAACCTACCACTAGTCTAACTAGAAGAACACTCCTAATCCAAATATAACTAAGATCTAGTTAGGAGACACTCATTAAATGAGAATTTTGGGAACAAAGAGACAACTAAGAGCAAAAATAGGAACACATTGGGGAATGCAAGGGAATTTGCCTTTTTAAATAAAATAAAAATTGGTAGTTACTTGTGGAACTTGGGGAGAGTATGAAAAGTGTGTGGATGAATAATCATAATTAATTCAAATTAAAAAGTTAATTAGTTGTGCATGAGGATAGGTGTTATTGAGGAAAAATTATATAAAACAAATGATGTAGAAGGGAAAAGGATCTGATCTTTTGAGCACAGTTATGATGCCAAATTTTGATTTGATTATGTTTTACTTGTGAGAGTTGGGACTCCAATCTTGTGAAAAGAGTGGAAGCTCTTCCTTGTGAGGAAATATTGTAAGCTATTGTGTTTTGGTTTTTTTTCTTGGCCCCTTTGCAACTCAGGGAGCTAAGGGGGAAGAAGAGTGCCCCTAGCATTGGTTGGGAGGTACCAGTGAAGTCTCTATGATTGGCAATCAAAATCAAGGAGGATGAACACAAGCCTCCAAACTAAAGATTGACAATAAGCATCAATAGGACTTCTGGTTACAATACTCCTTGTTATAGTTATTTTTATTGTGAAATCGATAAATATTTCATGTGAGCCACAGTATTATTTAAAAACAAAAATATATAATGGTTAAAACTAGTGATGTTTCTTGCAACTATGCATGGTTACTGTGTATGAATCAAATGGTAGAATAATATATATTATTCTATCATTATACAATTACTCATTTCAGTTAAAAAAATAATTCTAGTACATTATACCCTTCCAAATGATATTATAAAATTATTCTGAATATCAATGATTCAAGAATCAAATTCACGCGGTAGGTGATATATTATTATAATCTAGTTTAAATAATATTAGGCACCTACTCAAATGGTTGTTGTTTCTATTGTTGACTTGGAAGTGAGAATTGTTACAGTGTACTCAATTTTTGATATTTAATGATATTAAGAGGGGATTATTGTCAATGGTTTCCAATGTGATCAACTGAGAGGATATAGAGATATTGTAATACTGTTTGAATCGATCCTTCTTATCATCTCACCTTAATACATCCCAGAGAAGAATTGATTATTTATTTATGTACACACACACACACACACACACACACACACACACATATTATTGTTGTCATTATAATTACATGACCTTCAACTAATGTTCTATGATACTTAATTATGGACATAAAACATTAATAGAATCATTTAACTACAGTTAAACTCTTAACCAAAATACCTAAGTTACTTATTCTGATTTGAAATTATCATCAAACCAAAATTTTACTACTACAACAATTATGGATTCTTCCTTGGTTCCAAGACGCCAAGCAACCCCGTTTTGGAGTATATTATCCACCACTACATTTGGGGAAATGTGTGTTATCCCTATGGCTAAATCTTGTGTGATTAAACTAGATGGACGCTTAAATATAATCCCTTCTCTTCTCGAGATTTATCTGTAGGTGTTATCCCTTTTTAATTTGACAGTTTGCATGTAACCGCTGGATGGAACCATTCGTTTTCCCAAAAAGGCATTGTTCAGAGCTCCCAAACTCCAATGCTCTGGAGGTTCTTCAATTCCAACACTCCCATTTACTTGGGTTGTTACCGACTGAACTCAATCATAATTGAGGTTCACCGAAATATGTAGGTTATACCCTATCCTTCCATTTTCCTTCGTCATTGGTTATGGATTTAATCGGATGGTTGGAAGGATTTCTCCTCAGCTGAGATTCTACGGTGGAGATCTACTCTAGAACTTCAATACTCCAGGCTTCAGATTTTCTCTTCACTAAAAAAAATTGAACTAATTCTCTTGAATAGCCAAACTAGGGAACTCCAGAAGAGTTCAGGGATCAATGGTCCACACTCCTCCTACAATCGATGACTGTGATCAAATCTGGAACTCCGAGCTTCGGGGTTCCTTGCTCCTAATCACCACCAAACTCCCAAACTGCTGAATGTCGAATTGGAAAAGGGAGGATATCTATTATCCATGTTTAACCTTTGAAGAACTATCAATATTGACTACGGGCTTCGTGACTTTCCGCACAAAGAATCCTTCACCCACAACCTTCTGGATAGTTGAATTCCAAATACTCAGAATCTACAGATACGTGTACCCAACAACTGATGGTTAGGATTTACTCTAGACTTCAAGACTTCAGGGAATTCTCTACTCCATGCAACAACAACCAATCTCTCCTGAAGTGCCAAATCGTCGAACCACTCGAAATCCAATGGTTCACACTCTTCTAGTGATCTACGACGTAGATTCACTCTAGCACTTCATAGCTTCGAGGGTTTTTCCTCACTTACAACAACAACTCAAAACTATTAGAGCAATGAAGTCTAAAGGAATTGGGGTTTCAATAGTCGTTCTCCTTTTATTTCATCCAATGGTTGTGAAGGATTTTGATATCTCCCAAACAGATCACGTCCACTCACCTCAAAACAAGGAGGTTTCTCCTCTTGGGGACTTACTCTCACTATCCCTCTTGAGCTTCTTCACTTAAAGGACTTGAACCTTGGTGCACACTTTGCGCTTCCCTCCTGAGCTTGGGACTTAAAAGAAGTCACATGCGCACTCCTTGCGTTATCTCACCT
>ML783234.1:422596-440498 GCA_009831015.1 Picea engelmannii | reverse complement strand
TTAGGCTCTAAAAATGCCCAATAACCCTTAAAAATGGATTAATTACATAAAAAATGGCTTTAATTAGTTAAAAAACCATAAAGTGGTTACAAAACCCACTTTTAAACTATATTGTAGTTGAAAACGGGCTTAGCCCCCTCCATTCGGGTTCGCGCCCCCTTAGCTGGTCATATGCAGCTCCATAAGACCACGGGCTTAACATAACCCTGCGCCAATCAATACGTAAAATGAACTCTTATATATTCGTTTACATACATTTTATAAGAAATAATGTTTGGCATAGTGGTTGGAAGACTTTATAAAGACGTAGCCGGTTGGGGAGGTCCGGGGTTCGAATCCCCTGGGCTCCAAATTGTTTTTGACATAGCCCTCATTGACTAAAACCGGGGTGCCACGTGGCAGCCCGTGATTGGGCCACGTGGCACCCTCACATCCAATCGATGCATGCCACGTGTTGCTTGCTGATTCACCCAAATGATGCCATGTGTCGCTTGTCGATTCGTCCATGTCACCTGCCACGTTATCTCATCATACGATCCAATCATCATGCCACATCAGCTGCTGACGTCACCCGTGCCACGTGTCACCCTTCCAGTGGTGACACATGTCACTTCAGGATTGGTCCAACTGTGCGCCAAAATTGCCAAATCAGCTTGACACATGTCAGCACCTGGAGCTGCCACGTGTCCTGTACGGACCTGCCACGTGTCAGCATATAGACCTGCCACATGTCCTGTACGGACTTGACACGTGTCTTGTACGGACTGCCCAATCAACATCTTTTTTTGCCTGTTTGACTTTTCGGTCAGAATGCGATATCTTCTTCATACGAACTCCGTTTGACAAAAAAATTATACCACCAGAATCAGGAAGACGAGCCGGACGCAATGGTGTTGTTTTCGTCGGATTTCGAGCACTTTCATTTTTGAGCATTTTTCATGCCCTGTCAGGTTTCATTAATTACATTAATAAAACAAAAATTGGTTAAATAACCCAATGATCTGAAATCAGATTCACCAACAAAACCCTAACGACCGACCCTTTCAACAACACCTGTGAAGCAGATGAAGTCTCACCTGAGGTAGAGGTAGGGGTGGTTGTAGGACTCCTGTGTCTACAACCTTAGCTAGGACACATATATGTGATTCTAATCACTTAATAGAGCACTCAACAGTTATATTTACCAATATTCAGTTCTTAGTTACAATGCAGTTATACCCTAATTATAACACAACACATTATTCAACCAGATCTAGCATCTAACAACACTTAGCATGATGAAACAGATCAGATCTGGCAAATTTAAGAACTAAGCACATGTATATAAATCAGATCTAACATTCACCCATACTATTAAGCACATAGAATTAACATACTGCCCCAGCCAGAGGTGGGATGTAATTCGACAATGCCTCTGATAAACTGACATATCGGTGATCATTCAGGGTTTCGTTCATCTGTAATAACACTTTCTCTTGTCCTTTCTGGGGTTCTGTCATAATCTCAGGTTCTGGATCTTTCTCGTGGTCTTCTTGTCTCATATTCACCCGTTCAACCTTAGCAATCATTCTAGGGAAATCCAATACTTCATGGTCCAGAGATTTACAATAGAGGCAACTAGGTCTTCTACCAGGGCATTCCTTAGCCAGATGTCTCGATCATCTGTAACTGTAACAAAGGGTTAATCCTTTCTTTCTCTTAAATGATCCCTAGCCTTTCCTGTACCACACACTAGGATCATGGTAGCTAACCTGCAAAAAATTCTTTCTAGGATCCTGCATCCATTGTTTAGTCCAAACATTCTCTCTATGCATAGGTATAGCATATCTTTCACTATTCTTATCAGATCTATTCATATCAAATCTTCTTTCTTCTATCAATGCCCTAGTTTTCAAGCTAGGATAAATCTTATCAAACATACCTAGATCCATACTTTAGAAACAAAAATTTCCACTAATCTTATCTAAAGATCCCAGATCTTAAAAAATTTAATTATTCTTACCTTTATCAGAGCAAAAAGTGTTCAGATCTTACCTCTTTTCTTCAGATCAAACTTATTTCTTTAGCACAGAGCTTCACAAATCAAGTAGAATACTGTGCACTAGAGTGACAGATCTACGCACAGAGCTCTCACAATTTCTAGTCAGGTCTTTGCACAAAGCTTCTCTTTCCTTAGTTCCCAACAATCACAGTTTTAGATTAGGTCTTTGCACAAATTTTCTTCTTCCTTAGTTCCTAGCAATCATAGTCTCATGTCTCGACAATGGAACCATTTCTTGTCACAGGGGCAGACCCAGGATTCAACACTACAACAACGCACCAACAAAACCCTAACTACCAGCCCTTTCAGGGACACTTGTGAAGCATATGAAGTCTCACCAGAGGTAGAGGTAGGGGTGGTTGCAGGATTCCAGTGTCTACAACCTTAGCTGGGACACAGATCTGTGATTATAATCACTTAACGGAGAACTCAACAGTTATATTTATCAATATTCAGTTCTTAGTTACAACACAGTTATACCCTAATTATAGCACAACACATTATTGAACCAGATCTAACATCTAACAACACTTAGCATGACAAAACAAATCAGATCTAGCAGATTTAAGAACTAAGCACATGTATATAAATCAGATCTAACATTCACCCATACTATTAAGCACATAGAATTAACATATCTATCTATCATTCATCTAGGTTAAATCACTAAGCAATAAACACTTAAACACATCGATACATTTCATAGAGCAAAGCAACACAACATGTCTATGGTTCACCCCCACCCTGGGGTTACATCCACCAACTCTTTGTCTTATTTATTAGATTCTTCAATAGGTTACATGCATAGAGCCTCAAAACACTACTCCGCATAGGACAGGAGATCTGTGCAGCTAGCTAGATCTTCCTTCCTTGCATTACAACACAAATCCTTCCACAATATGTTACAACCATTTGCACTTAGCTCTCCAAGTCTCACGCGATATGCACAAAGAACTTACAACTCTTGATCACATAGATCCAATTCTATCACTTATCCATTCATTGTCGTTTTCACTACATCGCTTTAGCATTTATTTATACATACAAAATAGGCCTAAGCATGGGTGAACCCATGGGCTGACATTCTCATACCCGTTACATAATCCCAAATCCCAAAAAGGGCCCTAAAAGGGGTTGATATCCCACGATCTATGCTTCACCTTGCGCTCCACCTTCGACAGCCTATTGAAGTCCCAAAAATAGGTCACACATGACCAAGGATCCTCAAAACTTAGTCAAGGGCCAACATTCATCTAAATGTTTTATAACTAACTCTGGTAAAAGTATGATTGTGTTGCAAGTAGCAACATGAGAAGAAAGGAAATTGGCAATAGCATCACAACCAATAAAGTTGTGACAGAGGAAGAAGAGAAAGTAATGCTCTTAAATAAGAAGTAAATAAGCTTGTGCTAGAAAGAACCTTGGAGCAAGGGATGTTGTAACCACTTCCAACTGAGGATTGGAAGTAAGGATAAAAATATAAGTTCTCATAAGAGTGTGAGTAGATGTAAAATCCAGAGAAGAGAAGAGGATGCTCAAAAGGTTTCAAAGGAGAGAACCAGAGAGAATAGAAAAGGGTCAATCTCATGAGGAAATATTGATGAGGTATTGAGTGGTAGGTAGACAAACTTGATATAGAGGAAAGGCTTGATGTATCTCACAATGGTCAAGGAGAATATCATGAAAGGAGGAGATGAATATGACTACTTATAGTCATGTCATAGGTTCATGAAGTAGCCACAACCAGAGGAAAGAAAATGCCAGAGCAGTTGGAAGAAAGTAGATGATTCAAGAGGAGTTTGACAGAGATATTGTTGAGTTAAATGAAATACTCAGTATAATTATGGATATGCTACATGAAAGTGATGAAGACTAGAGACGAGGTTGGAATGCGAGGAAGAAGTTCAAGTGGCCTATTGTAAATTTGTTTGCAAAGAAATTTATTCACAAAATAAATGTTTTTATCAGAATAGAGAAGAAGAGGAAGCACAATTTGAGTTCTTGGATAAAGAGAGAGACAAATTTAGAGGAGTTAGGTTTATATAGAGGTCAATGAAAAAATAAGAAGATCGCATATATGTACTAGAGAAGGGATCATTCCTTAGAGAGGAAGGTGATGGAGATGTTGAAGGGAGACTTGTTGAGAGTCTCATGGACTGTCGAAAAAGTCCAGATCAACATGTGAAGATGATTTCATAGGAATAAAGTGAGGTTAGAGAGTTTTATGTTTTTAAAACTAATCATTTGTGTGTGAATGCAAATTTTGCAGATACTGAAGGTGAAGGACAGTCGGGGGAAACTATCATAAAAATAGAGGGAGAAAAAAATTAGAATTTTGTTGCAAGAGAGGGAGAGATAAAATTGTATTATAAATACAATCAAAGTGGAAATAATACACAATGGAAAAATTTAGCCATGGGAGAATAGTTTCAAGAACCTATTTTTGTAGTGAATAGGGAAAATATGGCTCATGAGGAAAACCTAGAAGATAAATAAATTAAAGGACAATACTCATATGTAGTGCCAATGGATTTTGAGGATGAATTAAGGCTATTGGAAGAATGGATATAAAAACCAAAGATTGGTGAAGACCGCATCACAATTGCAGACAAAGAGAATCCAAGAATGCTTAGTTAAAAGATTGTAAGTGAGGAAGATGAAAGTCAATACATAGAGTTGTCTTGTGAAGATGTATTTCTGCTACAACAACAAAGTGTAGAAAAAAGGATTGTCTTGAAGGAAAATAAGGACAATGGAGGTGCAGGTAAGGGTGAGAGTTTTTCAAGTAGCCAATCTTCCATAAAGAAGAAAGGAGGTTGGAGGAAACAACTGGGTGTCTCAAACACTTTTGGATAAGAGTGGAGTAGGCTTCAAAATGAAATACATATCCTGAAAAGGGTTTCAGACTTTGAAGAGTATTCCCATGGGTTTAAGAACATAAAAGGAATTGAGACCAAGGATTTGGAAAAACTATACGAAGTTCATATAAAGGACAAAGGAAACAAACGACAAAGATAGACATTGAAATTGATGGACTGTGGAATATAGTGATGAACAAATCTAAATGGAAATACCATGGCATGAAAATCAAGGTGAATGAAAAGCAAGCGAGTAAAGTTTTGGGATCCTGGAAGATGGAGGAAAGCAATAAAGCAATCATGCAACAAATCATATGGACAACATCAACAATGGGATCAAAGAGAAGATAAACAATTGAAGACACATGATCAGAAGATCACAATTATTTTTTAACCTTGGGAGTCTGATGCAGGAGAATTTTGCCTCCAAAATCAACCTTGTTGGTTTGACCTAATGAGTCTTTGAATTTACTAAAGGACTGGGTTCTCTAACTTGAAATTATTGTAAAATTACCATGTTTTATTGAATTCTAGAAGAACTATATAAGATAGGGTTAGTTGGATGAGATTTATGATTCTAGAATAGGAATTGGTTTGAAGAGATTGATATGAAATCAAATCTACCTTTGTTAAGCAAATATCGAGAGTTTGTAATACTTAGAGAGATGTTAAGGTGAGGTGTATATCACTTGAGGATTTTATGGATCTGAGGGACCCTAGAAATTAGTTAGTGGAGAGGTTTTAGGATCTGAACCAATTTTGGTATCAAAATCCTTTATTTTAAAATATTGTAAGCCTAAGGGCATTAAGGGGTCCATGTTAGATAGAGAGAAGAAGAATAGGAGGAGTGTGAGTGGGAAAATGATAGGTGTGGAAAAGTGTGAGTGGGAAAATGATAGGTGTGGAAAAAAGTCCAAACAAAGGCATGTTGGTGCATCGATATGTTCAATGTATATCTCAGACTCATTTAAATGTCAATCTAGGATTCGTAATCGAAAGAGTTGTTACACCATATATGCCGAGAACAGGTAACCTACCTAATTCTGTTACATATAGGAAATAATTAATAACATAAAAATCCTATTCCTAAGATTTCTAAATACTCCAAAATATTCCCTGAACCTAGAAGAGAAAACTAATAATGAAACTTAAACAAGCAGTCAATCAAAGAGACGTTGTCCTAGAGAAACAAGTCTGTTCATTTCAGGCTCTTGAATTGAAATATGAACTTTAAGAAGCTTTTCTCCTGTAGCAATTAAAATAATCAATTCCAACCATTCTCATAACAAAATCCAACTTCAACCTCATGTAATTCAATCAAACCAGCACAAGGGAAGTTCAGTATAATTGAAAGACTTTATTACAACACATGAAGATGAAATATAAAGTCTCTTGGTCCCTTGCAATACTAGATCCACTACAATCATAAACTCAAAATCTCAGTCCCACACTTCAAATTATGAAATAGCTACCTTCAACATCTGAGAATGAAATGTCTATTCGATCTAACACTTGCTTATTCACACCAATCCAAAATGATTAACTCAATTCTCAATCCTAAAAACGGAATAAAGATCAATCACACACACACACTACTGTAACATATCCACACAAATACACAGAACGTATACAAGGAGGTTTACCTTAGTTGGGGCGGTGGGCCCTTGCCGAACCAACAAGGAACCTCTTAAGGGAATAACAAACTAAAACTTTTCACTCACATCCAAGAATGTCATGAAATATTTTCTATATTAATTCAATTGGTAAATTGGATCAACAATCTTTTACTTCATACATGACAATGATAAGTATTGTCTGGTTCTTAAAACATATTTTTACATTCGCTATTATCTATATATTTTATCATCTATACAAAATTCCTTATATAAGGTAAGCTGATACTATCAATATCTATGGATAAACATTAAACAGTTTGAGAACTTTCACATTTAGGATTTACATCGAATTTTTAGGAATCGACTCCATCCTCATGACACGAAGTGCATGAGCGATGGAGTCTCTTGCAATTGGAAAACTAAATTGAGCGCTTCTATCCAACTGTCTTCTCGAAATCTTCACCATTATTCTGGTCCAACTGGCATATTTTGGAAACAAAGGTTCTGGTACCAGATTGCACACAGTCGCGAGTCTAGTACCGGAATAGAGCAGAGCAGGTAGTATCAGAATAGCACACATCTTGGTACCGGAATGGATTTGGTACCGGATTAAAACTGTCTTGAGTACCAGAATGGATTCGGTACCAGATTACATGGTGTCTGGTAGTGCTAGATAGACTTCTCATAAATGAAATTATTAGGATTATACAAAATAAAACACTTTCAATCGAATTAATTTAAGAAAGTTAAACAAACATGCTTTAAATCATCAATTACCTCTTGTAGACATGACATATCTATTAGGCATGTGTTTTGGGAGGGAGTAGTCCAGTATAGGTTTATAATAGAGGCAAAAGGCTTAGATATAGGGTAAGATAGGGAATTATCTTATGTCAAAATAGAGACTCAACATTTCCGCCATGCTGAAGATGTTGCATGTCCTCATGCAATGTTATCAAAAACTGATACCCAAAAACTTTCTGCACAATTGGACCCTCCTCTGTTATTCCTCAGATTGCAAGATGTTAACACCAGAAGCTTCATTCTTCAATTCCTTCTTGATCACCCTAGTGTAATGGAACAATCGCAGGACCTTGTTAAGTTTGGTAGAGACCTCTGCATGTTGCTCCTTCAATTCTACATTCTTTGCCTTGATATGCTTGTCCAATATTTTGTATTCTTCAACTTCTTGCTTCAATATCTCAATTTCTGTTAATAATGTTTGTTCATTCAAGGACTTGTTTGGGCTTGGTGTGAGTACTTTCTTGGCCACCATCTCTCGAGCATATTTTTCTTTCCTCAGACTCCTCAGAGCCTTCATTATCATCTTTTGTCTGCTCAGGGACTTGCCTGGACTCGGTGTGAGTGCCTCCTGAGTTACCACCTCTCGAGCTTCTTTTCCTTTCCTCAAATCCATCAAAGTCTCTGTTACTAACCCTTCTGTCTCACTTATTGTTACCAATCCTTTTGTTTCACTTGTGGAAACTCTCCAGCCACTCTCTTTTTCTAGAGAACTTGGAAACTCTCCAGACATACTTCTAGTGGTCCTACGTATGGGCGGAGAGGATTTCTTAGACTTGTTGAAAGGGGTATGATTTTCTTCAAACAATTTCATTTTCTTAGATTTATTTATAGGGATAGGCCCAGACACCTATTCCTCCTGTGTTGACTTGACTTTTATCTTGCGGGCTTGAATTGTAAATTCTGGGGTTTTCTTCTGCTAGAAAACCTGTATTCCTATCCTGGAAGATTGAGCCATGGGCTCTGGAGCTTGTGCCTCCTTTCCTTCTAGTTTCTTTCTATTTTTACTTGTCACCTTAGCAGTCTCCTTCAGTTCACCAACTGAGTTTTGGGAAGGTCGAGTAACTTCAGAATTACTTTTCAATTCTTTAGAGGATTTCAGAGGGGGTTTTACAATTGGCTCTAGTAAAATCTCCTGTTGATCTGTCTCCTCCTTCATTTGTTTCTTATGCTGTGATCATTGGTCT
Source organism: Picea engelmannii (assembly GCA_009831015.1). NCBI lineage: Eukaryota > Viridiplantae > Streptophyta > Pinopsida > Pinales > Pinaceae > Picea > Picea engelmannii. The sequence goes on along the minus strand of ML783234.1, from coordinate 431,995 downwards.
ATAGGGCACAGGACCGAGCTAGACACTTTAGCTGGTACAAACTTTTTCTTTATTTGTAAATGGAAGTCAGGGGTCTTCTCTATTTGACTGGCTGGTTCTGATGACATTTCCACAATTGTTTCAGGAACGCTATCCGAATGACCACCTGGTTCTGAGCCCTCTTTTCTTCTTTTACCTCTTTGAACTGAAGTAGGACTTACTCTCTAGAATTGAGTGGCTGTCTTCTTTTGTAATATAACAGGTTCCCCTACAAGAGAATTTTTTGTCACTAATTTCTCAATGGGCTGAGATGAGTTGGCCATAACAGTGTCTTCTTTACCTCTTGATGTCATTTTTTTTTCTTTCTTTGCATTTCTTCTTGAGCCTTCACTGTGTATCCCTGCCTCTTGTGTCTCGACCAAATTAGATTTTTCTCGAGCGAAATTCTGTTGGAGTAACCACTTCCAACTACCCCCTTGTGTTTTTAAAGCATGAACAACCAAAAGTTTGATTAAACCATGGTGATGAAGGCTAGTCTCAGGTTTCTTGGAAAATGACCTCACCCCTCTTGCCATTTTCCTTAAACTCATCCATAAAAAGTGGGGAAAATTTATCTATGGTCCTCCCTTGAAATGTGATAAAATATTTAAATGATAAATGAAGGTCACGACATACCTTCCCTCACAGGTGAGGAATTTCTGCAGACTTATAAGCATCATCCAATATTCTTCTTTGATGTAGCTTTGAGGGACTCCCTTGGTCCAATCGGGGTCGTGATGTTCTGTCTTGAGGAATTGTTGGCAGAGATTTTTGTCAATGATCACTCTCTTGAAGTATTTTTCTCCAGCCATCGGGACACCAGTAGCTTCTACTATAGTGGCCTTTGTAATTGTTAACTTCATATCCCAAGCTACACATTTTCTCCATCATATGTCTGCGCAAAGACAAGAGAAATTCCCTCATGATGACCTTTAAATTTCTCCAAGAATGGCACCCACCCTGCCTGTTCATATTTGTTCTTACAAGCCTGATATTCTGTTGTTTCTCTACATATTTGAAATATGGGCTCATGCCTGTCGACCCCCATGCTGGTTTAAACAATTCTCCTAGGTGGATAAAGCATGGACAGAGGGTCGAGGATTGAGTACCGGATGATAGAGTATCGGTTGAGAGAAACATACAAGAGATACAAAGGCATAGGGTGTTTGTAGATGATGTAACAACAACAGTAAATAACACTCATCTGGATGGCAGAGCCATCTAGAAGAGAGTTTATGAATGGAAGTGTAGATTACAATGGTCACGTTGATACTCATGATGATATGGTGAGGTAGGTTGGATCTACTAACGGTTTCCATCTTGGTGTCAGACGATATTCACGGAAGGATGTGGTCGTTATGATCGGGACTTGTGTATATGAAATCGACTGGGATCATTACTCGATATGTTATGATTCGTGGTTCATGTCATCTCATATAGTACAACAATGAATCATGGGGTTTATTTACTGGATAGACAGAGGGAGTATGATTTTGATCCAGAAAAAGACATCATGAATTTGTACTCTTGATATTTCATAGGACACTTCCTCCTCACGAAAGTGAGGCCTAATATTTCTACATAGATTCATTGACAAAACATGGGTATGTCATGATCCAAGAGAAATCAGATGTTCTAAATGCATATTTAATTTAATTCCTTTAAATAACACGAAAAAAAAATGTCGAGTTTGTATGCCCTAACATTAATAATTGAACAACGACTTGGAAACATGATGAAAGTTACCCATCATATTCTCACCAGGACTAGATCATCCAAGTATCGGGTCACCTATGTGTAGAATTTGTAGTTGGTACGAGATCACCTGAGTACCGGATTACCTGAGTGTCGTATCACCTATGTGTAAAATTTGGTAATTAGTACCGGAATAGCACAAGGTCCCTTATTTTATACTAGATAGGATCTGGTACCAAATAGGCACAACAAGATGAAAAATTTGGTACAGGGGTGGCCCTTCATACATAGAGGTGATCATTGATGAGAGATAAGCACAAAAATGAACATCTTTCTAGTGCTTAAAAATTTGGACACTGATTCTGGTGACAGTGATTCATAGGAATAGCTGGTGTTATGTGGTCAAATTCATCTGAAAAACCATGTAGTTGCCAAAGTTTATAGAGGAATAATGCAGGAAATCTTTGTAACAGAAGGGTACTCTGTAATGACCAATGAATGAGATGACCAAACTCCTCTTCTTCTGGAACTAAGGTGACCACGCTTCTGCTCGCATTTCTTCTTTTATTACAATACAATAATAATCCTAACTACTACTTTTCTGTGGATTTTTATCGAGCCCAGATTAGTTAATGCTCGTCGTTATTTTCAGTTTTACAGATTCTGAAAAACTTAAAGAAAACTCTCTATATTGTCCCGTGGATTTTTATCCTGCTCACCAGTATTTTCAATTTTAAAGAGTCTGAAAAACTTAAAGAAGACTCTCTATACTGTCCCATGGATTTTTATCGATCTTGGGCTAGTTCCTGCTCACCGATATTTTCAATTTTAAAGAGTCTGAAAAACTTAAAGAAGAGTCTCTTTGGTAGATGTCCTCCTTATTTGTTTATCTACATGGGAACATCACCAAAAATTTATTTTTCCTCTGTTAGTTACACCAAAAATAAACAAAACTTCATCTCATGACACACCTATGTACAAAAAATGAATTTATACAAGTTGAAATTACTATGGTAGGTCAGTAGGAGGAGAAACCCTCTTGCTTACCAGTTGCATTTCGGAAGTCTGAAGAACATTTTTGACAAAATCTTCCTTTGACAGAGGTTTGTGATAAACCTTTAGTCGATGTCCATTTACAACAAGGGAAGTCTGATTTTCATCAATGGTCTTTATCCTTACTGCACCATTGTTATAGACTTTATCAACATCATAGAGCCCCATCCATCTAGTAGACAATTTTCCTTTAAAATTTTTGAATCTGCTATCATATAGGAGGGCCCAATCACTTGGTTGGAAGGACTTCTTTTTAATGTTCTTGTCATGCCATTTGGTCCTTTGCTCTTGTATCAGGGTGGTTCTTTGTAGAGCATCCTATATTATCTCATACAACTCATTCAATTGTAATAGCCTCTGTTTTTTAGCTTCATTTAGGTCCATTCCTAATTGCATGGCAGTTCTGAAGGTCTTTACCTGAAACTCTATCGAAAATAGTACCTGCTTCCCATACAACAAATCATAAGGTGTATGGCCTATTGTATTTCTCCAGGTTGTCCTGTAGGCCCACAAGGCCTTAGGAAACCTATCAGTCTAGTATTTTTGATGCAGCTAAATAGTCTTAGTGAGGATGGCCTCTATCACTTTGTTGGTTGATTCTACTTGGCCATTGGCTTGGGGGTGATAGGGCGAAGACTTTCTTTGTTTAATATTGTACTATTCGGTAAGAGCCTTGACTAAATTTGAGGTGAATTGTGTCCCTTGGTTAGTGACTATTTTCCGAGGTACCCCGAAATGAGTGAAAATTTCCTCAAAGATAAAGTCTACAACATATTGTTCATTAGCTTAATACAGGGCCTTGGCTTCTACCCATTTTGTTACATAGTTTGTGCAAACTAATATGTATTTTTTTATGCGGGACATGGGATTGATAGGTCCTACAAAATCTAAGTCCCATTTTTCAAATGGTTCGATTACTACTTGGGCTTGGAGTGGCATTTCATCGACTTCTGTAGGTTTTCCCATTCTTTGGCAATCATCGTAGTTGGCCATGTATTTCTTTGCATCTTTAAAAATGGTCGGCCAATAATAGCCATATTGTAGGATTTTGTAAGCTGTCCTTTTTTCAGCAAAGTGGCCTCCACATGGGCCATCATGGTAGGCTCTGAAGACATCCTGCATTTCATCTTCCCAAACACATCTTCTGATTACCAAATCAGGTCTCATTCGGTATAGGGTATCCTCATGCCACATGTAATTGGCACTTAGCTAAATGATTCTCTGTTTTTCTCTGGATGTCATACCTTGAGGTAAGTTGTCAGTTACCAAATAGTTGGCTACATCTGCGTACCAAGGGGTGAAAGTAGAAATGGAAAATAAATTTTCATCCGGAAAATCATCATCTATTGGAGTATTGTCACTTGTATGGATAAGCCTAGACAAGAAATCAACAACCAAGTTGTCTCTTCCAGGCCTATCTATGATAGTGATATTGAATTCATGTAGTAACAACAACCATCTAGTTACTCTAGCATTTGTAACGGGTTTATTCATTAGAAATATGATATATTAGTGGTCAGTGTGCACAAAAACTTTGTATCCTGTTATATAGTGTCTAAACTTGTTGATGGCATGTACTACTGATAAAAATTATTTCTCTGTGACAGTATAGTTTTCTTCAGTAGGTGAGAGGTTCTTATTAATGAAGTATATAGCATAAGGAATCTGCCCTTCCCTTTGTCCTAGTACAGCTCCCAAAGCGGTATTTGAGGCATCTGTAAAAATATGGAAAGGAAGAGACCAGTTTGGACCTCTCAAAGCGGGGGCACTTGAAAGTTTTGTTTTTAATATTTCAAAGGAGATTTGGCATTTCTCATCCCAATAGAATTCGACATCTTTCATTAGTAGTTTGAAAAGGGGGGAAGCTAGGTTTATAAATTTTGAATAAACCTCCTATAGTAGCCGACATGCCCTAAGAAACTTCTGATTTCCTTTTGTGAGCTAGGGATCTTAATTTGGGAAATAATGTCGATTTTGGCAGGGTCCACTCTTATTTCGGTACTAAAGATGTGGTGGTCTAGAACAATTCCTTCAGTAGGTAGCATTCTTGATTTTGTATGATTGAGTGAGAGGTTGGTATCTTTACATCTAACCAATACCTTCTTCAAATTATCCAATGCCTGTTGGAAATCATCCCCATATACTATGAAGTCATCCATGTAGACTTCCACACAATCATTGGTCAGATCATATAAAATAGCCAAGACAACCCTTTGAAAGGTAGCAGGGGAATTGCATAACCCAAAGGGGAGAACCCTACAGGCATAGGTTCCCCAAGGATAGGTGAATGTGGTCTTATCCTAGTCTTCTGGTGAAATTTGTATCTGGTTGTAACCACTAAACCCGTCCAGGAAACAAAAGTACCTCTTCCCAAATAAGGTATCCAAGACCTTATCTATGAAAGGTAAAGGGAAGTAGTCCCTATAGGTTGCCTTGTTTAGTTCTCTAAATTCCACACAAATCCTCCATTTCCCGATTTTGTTTGGTACAATTACTAATGGGGAGACTCATTTGCTATCTGATATAGGGTAAATGAAATTGGCTTGTAGGAGTTTTTGGAGTTCTTCCTTTACTATATCTTTCAAGGCTGGGTTCATTCTTCTCTGGGGCTGTAAGATAGGTCTGATCTCATCGTTAGTGTAAATATGATTTATACATGTATCTGGGTGGATCCCTTTCATGTCAGAGTAATCCCATGCAAATGCGTCGGATTGCCCTTGAATCATTTGTACCAGTTTTTGTTGCTGATATGTTTCTAGGCTGGCATTGATATATAGGGACTTCCCAGGACTAATTTCTATAGCTTGGACAACAGATTCCTTCCCTTCCTCTACTTTTGAAAGAGTGGCTATTGTAGAAGTGGAAGGGTGCCAAATTTCTTGAAATTTAGGGCTAAAGATGTGTGTGCAATTAGGGAAAGATTAGGGATAGTCAATACATGCCGAAGCAACCAAGAATAGACTTAGGATTTGTTCTTTAGAGTGTTCATGTACTCCTTTTACTTGTTCAAGTGTCAATAAGGGCTGAGTACAGTCCTCCTCCCCATAGGGATTCTCCAACCAGAGAGGAACTTCAGTGGCTGGTTGGGCGAGAGGAAAAAGGATAAGTTTCTGACTTTGAGTGCCATTGGAAATTGTCATTTCTCCAGATCAACAACTGATGAATGCATCAACAGTGGCCAACCAAGGTCGATCGAGTACCACTGGGTGTCCTGGTTTGGGGGATTTGGGATGGATTACCAAGAAATCCATAGGGTATTCCCAAGAGGCCAATGTCACTATTATATCGTCTAAACTTCTTGTTGGGGTGATGACTGACTTATCTGCAAGCTCCACCAAAGTTTGTGTAGGTCTTAAGTGATCTAGTTGCAGTGTTTTCATAGTGTTTATTGACATCACATTTATTTCTGCCCTAGATCAATCAATGTGTTAGGTAAGGCAACACCATTGATTTCTATGGTTACCACTGGGTTCCCTGGATCACTATACTTGGAAGGCATTTCTGTTATAAATTTGGATAACTGCCCTACCACCCGTATGACATGAGGTTCCTTCCTCTTTCTCCTTGGATTTTTAATACAAAGTTCCCTTACAATTTTAGCATAGATAGGTATGTCTTTAATGGCCTGTAGTAGTGGGATCTTTACACATATATTCTAGAGTTCAGTCTCTAGATTATGTTCTATAGGTTCCTCAGTTTTCTTTATGAGCAACCTTTCTAGGTAAGGGGGATTCATTTCATGGGGTGTTTTTGCTACAAGGGAGTTGGGAGAAGGGATTTCTTGTGGTACTAGAGTGTTTCTTTTTTCGTTCAATGGATCTGTCATCTGTTCTTCTCTTTGAACCGTTTGGACATCTATTTGTTCTTCTTGGTTTGTGTGATTATGCACTTGTTCCTCTTAAATGACCATAGTGGGATTTGTTTTGTTTACAATCCTTGATGTTCTTAATTCAATTCCATTAAACGGAGTTGGAGTTATTACATATGTAGGAAAGGTTTGTACTTCAACATTTTGTGTAGGTTGTGTTGGTCTATTATTTGGGTTAGGGATAGGTTGTGCAGGAATAGGAGTAGGCCAAGGAGGGTTTTGGATGGGTGCATCTTGCATTGGTTGCTGCATATTTGGATTCATGGGTAGTACCAGTTGGTGTTGTGGTTGTGGGGGTGGAAGAAGAGAAGGGGGGTTAAATTCTGGGAGCAATTGTGAAATATTCGAAGGATATTGTGGATAGGTGGGAAAGTTTGTTGGTTGAAAGGGGACATTTCCATATACAGGTCCTCTCCACCCTTGTTGCCAAGGTTGGGTTTGTGTCAACCACTGAGGATAAGACATGGGGGGTACCCATTGCTGTTGGGGGTATTGTGTAATTAGTTCGGCAAACATGTTGGGGTTTTGTTGTCTCCATGGTCTCCTAGGGGGGTAGGATGTCTCAGGTTCTCCTCCTCCCTTGAACATGGCCTTGAGTCCGGGAAGAGAAGGGAATTCATTAGTAGGATGGTCCTTTGTGAAAATACCACAGATTTTTATAACATGGAGGGGGCATTCCTTTTCAGGGTGTTTTCTCCTACGCTGATGACAGAAAATTGCTAAAGAAACATTTTCTTCCTCTTGTTTTCTTTTAATTTTCATGGTATCTAGTTGGGAACTGATGGTGTGTAGGACATCTATTTTAAATTTTTCCAATAGATTTCCTATTTCAATCCTCTTGACACCTCTGGATGTGGGTTTAGCAATTCTGTTGGTAGGGTCCCTTATACTTTTCCCCATTTTAGCTTGACTATGAGAGTATCTTTTACAATACTCTGCTATGTCTACAAATGGATTTTGGTATACATCCCCAGAACTCATGAGATTTAACACTTCAATGCAATCATCCCTCACACCCTTTAGAAAGACAATCCTAACTGTAGCTGTATCTAAGGAAAAATGCTGAGTCTTTTGGTAATTGTATAAGAACCTTTCTAGGTAGTCTTCTAAGCTTTCTTCTTCCGATTGTTTCATTTTGAATATATCATTCCTAGCGTCCCTAGGTCTTCATTAATCTTGGTATTTCTAGAGGAAGGTCTCCTTCATACCATCCCAAGACAAAATTGTGTGTTCCCCTAAGCTCATGAACCACCACAGTGTCGAATCTTTTAGTGTGGTTGGGAAAAGTTTTAATTTTTGAGCATTATCTGTGTAGTTATAGCTCCTACACAATATGTTAAATTCAAATAAAAACGAGTCAGGGTCTTCTGTTGACATACCTCGGAAATGAGGAAGTGAAGATAATTGAATGTTCTTCATAGAAACGTGTTTAGCCATATCCAGTATGGGGAATCCAAATGTCTCTGTTTCATTGGATATGTTTCCCTCTTATTCTGCCATGTTTCCAAGCAATCTGTAGGGAGGTGGTGAATTTTCTCCACTGAGTGATGGTTCCACCACCAGGTTACCTGGTATCTCTAGTGGTTCCAAGGTTTTGTGTGGCCTTCCAACACCAGATGTAGCCTCTTCTATTACCACCTCTTCTTCTTTTCCAGTTCCTCCTCTGGATGGGGTCGCCAGTGCTTCCTCCCTTTCTTCCTACCTTATGTCTTTAATCTGAACAGTGGCTTCAGATCTAGTGCCTTTTGTTGTTGTTGCAATTGCTGCCTTTGAGATCTCTCCTCTGATAATTTTTCCTGCACGAGTTTTTGATGAATTAGTATAAGGGGGAGGGTTCTTTGTTGTTTGTTTTTCCAGTTTTTCTGAGATTTTAGGAGCAATAAATCTACCTTTATTATCCATGTACCTACTCATAAAAAAAAATGAAATCAATGAAAACGCAGATTCCTAATTAGAGGTAGGAGGACAACTTGAATTTGGAGCAACCCCACCAAAGTGGATGCGCAGGTTCTTACCTTTCGTCTTACCATATTCTCCCTGCCCTCAAATTATCCTCAAATCCAATCCAATACTTCATAAAAAAAAATATGCTACCTGTTATCGTTTACAACTCCCCGACAATGGTGCCAAAATGTTGGTGCGTCAATATGTTCAATGTATATCTCACACTCATTTAAATGTCAATCCAGGATTCATAATCGAAAGAGTCGTTACACTGTATATGCCGAGAACAAGTAACCTACTTAAGTCTATTGCATATAGGAAATAATTAATAACATAAAAATCCTATTCCTAAGATTTCTAAATACTCCAAAATATTCCCTGAACCTAGAAGAGAAAACTAATAATGAAAATTAAACAAATAGTCAATCAAAGAGATGTTGTCCTAGAGAAACAAGTATGTTCATTTCAGGTGCTTGAATTGAAAGATGAACTTTAAGAAGCTTGTCTCCTGTAGCAATTAAAATAATCAATTCCAACCATTCTCGGAACAAAAGCCAACTTCAACCTCATGTAATTCAATCAAACCAGCACAAGGGAAGTTCAGTATAATTGAAAGACTTTATTACGGCACATAAAGATGAAATATAAAGTCTCCCTATCCCTTGCGATACTAGATCCACTACAATCATAAACTCAAAATATCAGTCCCACACTTCAAATTATGAAATAGCTACCTTCAACATCTGAGAATGAAATGTCTATTCGATCTAACACTTTCTTATTCACACCAATCCAAAATGATTAACTCAATGCTCAATCCT
>ML783234.1:341692-407601 GCA_009831015.1 Picea engelmannii | reverse complement strand
TGCATGGTGTATTGTGGTGTATTGGTGTAACTCTTATACTATTGTTCATTTCTCATTGGATATAATTGAATGGTTTAAGTATAAGTTGAAAAAGGTTTTAAATTGTACTTGATACTGATTCACCCCCCTCTCAATATCAACAGTTGGGCCTCCAAAGGAAAATTATTCAATGTGCAAGAGTCTTCCTCCATCAAAACATGCCAAGTCATCATCAAATTATCCATCACCATCAAAACATGGCCCTCCAAGTGTGAATTCATTTCCCATAAGAGAAGGATAATGACTCCAAAGGAAAACATTGGGGATAAGAAAGATAGCAAGTAACCTCCAAGGGGTAATAAAGTTCCTCCAAAGGAAATGTCCCTCTTCCAGCATATCCAAAAGAGAGGGGGTGCATCATCCAAACTGTGGGATTCATGTACCAAATGAATGTCCAAGTGACCTTGTTCCTTCACGATCAAGATTTCACCTGTCAAGGACCTACAAAGAGAAACAAGTACGCCATACAAGGGTCCAAAAGTTACAATATCATGCCAAGTAATCTATATCTAATAAAATAACCACTCGAACATGTGCATCAAATCCCCCCTTTTCAAAATAAACAAATTCTCAAAGACCTTATACAATTTTCCAAATTTAGATATGGAAGGGGTGTCATAGTGCCCTAATCGGTAAACCAATTCCTCAAGTAGGGGAAGTTTCCAAGGAAAAACCTCTCTAGGTCATGTAATGAATGTGAGGTGTATGGGGTTATACTTCTAGGTATGGGGTTTCATGACATACAAGGGATCATATTGTCTCATTTATGGGCGCCTTTGTTGAGGGCTAGCCAAGTCTTTTTTCTCTTTTTGTTTTTAAGGCATATTTTTTCCAAACCCTTTATTATCCATTTACTTTGCATGTGTCACCAAGTTGAAGACAATAAGGGGAACTAAAAGGAAATGCATACCCCACATATTCTCTACCTTGGTTTTCATTCCATTCCAATTTTAATTCAATAAGGGGTACTAAAAAGGAAATGCATATCCCACAAACGCTCTGCCTTGGAAATTTTAAGCAATTGATTAATTATTCATTTTATGGGTCCCTCACTTTTAGTTTTTAGAAGCGTTTCATTTCTCTTGGGATCCTAGGGCACGAATTTATTGCATGATGTTATTGATAGGTCAACTCCAAGCCTAATGACCCCTTCTTCCCATGAAATGAGGTACATGCCCTTCTTGGGTCAATAAGCCCAAAAAACTAAAAGGTTGGGAGTCAGAATGGAAGAAGTGATGGGAGGTGACAAGTATGAGTGGGAATGGTATGGTGACCTTTCAAGGAGACCCCATGGTTGCAACCCTTTCCCTAAGGGTGGCCACTTACTAGGAAACCATTACACTAACCAAGATTAAATATGGAAAAAAGAATAATCTCCAAGAAAATGTTTTCAAAATCAAGAAAGGATCATTTGAAACATGTTCAAATGCTTCAAATATTAAAATGACACTTACCACAATATCAAACTTGTTAGCTCATGGAGAAATACCTTTTTCCCTCTTTTGATCCAAGCTAGGTGTGGTGGATGTTGTTGACATCAGTCGGATGGTGATGTGTGGTGAATGAAGGGCTCTTTGGTCATCCACATCTACAACTTGAGGGCCTCAAGACATCATCTCCTTAGTTATACCTAGAAATGGGGGATAACATTTGGCTCCTACTCAAGGACATGCACTCATTGTAGAGTCCATGAGAACCTCAACATATCATGTTAATACATGTTCCTACACACACTTAAACCAAAAACCTATGGATATCCAGGGCGCCTCACTCACCCTTTGTCCATATGATCAAAAATTCAAAATTTCAAGTATTCTTTAAAAGAAAATTTTTCATTTTTTCAAAAATTTCTAAACTAACAGATAATATGATAAAATAATATGATGTAAATAAACTATGTGATAATGAAAGTAGAGAAAAATGAAAAATGAGATATGAAATTCAAACATAAGTAGATGCAACAAGACTATCATGAGCAAGAAAATGTAGATGCAAGGGAAACCAAATGACCTACCTACTTACCTGGGCCTAGGCCATGAAGAAGTTAGGCTCCTATGATGCAGGTTTAGAGAAGAGACCCATCAATCGGTAATGACATCTTTCTCCCATCCATGGAAAAAAAGTAGTATTTTCCTTTTTCCGACTTCCTCTTGACGATGTAAGGGCCAGGCCATAAAACATTGTTCATTTCATCATACTTGGGATTTCCTCTCTTCTTATCCCACAAGAAGGCAAGGCTCCCTTCATTGAAGTTGATGTAAGGTATTTTTCCAATGTAAGGATGTGAAGGTGGTTTCACCTTGACCATATCTTTGATAGATTTTTCTCGCTCTCTATCTTTCTTAGCTTCATCTCTCTTGAGTATTTTTATGGATCCTTGTTCTTTCCCTTGGAATTATGCAAGATTCTCTTTGTAATTGTTTGTCCTCGAAAGTAGTGTATCTATGAAATCTTCTTGTCCAAAAGGAAAATCCCGAGGGTCATACTCAATGTTTTGTCAAGGCACATCAAGCTCATAATCATTGTGATAATCAGGGTGATTTAGATCCATCACATGCTTCTTGACTTCCTGTCGGCTATAAAAAAATATAGAAGGTTCCATCCCCCATGGGAATATGTTCATGAGTAATATCCATGCTAAGAAAACCTACATGGGTGATAACCAAACTTCTTGACAAAAGCATGCCCCAAAAATCCAGAACATCAATCACCACTATGTTCATAATGAGGTTGATATGAGGGAAATCATGCAAATATACCTCCACATATTCTATGAGACCATATACTTTCACCTTCTTTGAGTCAATGTTGCATACATTTCCATATGGGCAGGTTGTCTTCAAACCAAGTTGTTCCTTGACCTTCAAAGAAATCACATTGTTTGAGGCTATGGAATCCAACATGCAATTATTCAATAGGAGACCATTCACACTTAATGAAATATGTAAAGGAAGGTTTGCATCTCTTTGTATCCCATGATACATGGTGTTTAGAATTATAGGAGGATATTATTCCTTATCTAGTACCTTCAACACCTTCATAACCTCTCTTCTTATGGATGGGATATTACACATCTCAACTATAGGTGCTAACATATTCATCTTCCTCATCATGGAAATCACATCTATATTTAACTAAATTTCTTCACTGACTAACATGGGTTTTGGGAGCAAGTTATGCATTGATAGTGGAGGAGGTGGAGGAACTTATTTTATTGGCTGAGGTGGATCCTCTTTTTCTTTTGGTGGGGGAACTAGAGCTGGTGATGGAGGAATTAGAACTTTGTTTCCTCTTGCATATGTCAAAATTTCCTTTTTCCTCAACTCATTTTTGGTATTCTCATCTAGTTGATTTAGTGCTCTGAGCCTCCCCTTTCTAGCACCCCTTTTCCTAGACTCCTCAAGTGTCTTTGGTGTTATATGCACATACTCGTCATCTTGAAGAAAAAATATTGTATCAATGAAATTCATCTCGTCTGCATTGCCCAAACCTTCTTCTTCTATCCATCTTGGGAATTCATCTTCTGAATGTGCTTGATTGCAAGGAAAACACCACTGGATATTTTCCATGTTGACCATTCCAACTTGATTTAATGTGTTGGGAGCCTTTGCCTCCTATGGAGGCCTTTCCTTCCAACCTATTTTTGTTTGTATGGAAACCTATGGTCTTGGAGAGGACTAATTTATCTCCAAAGTTTTCAAATTGTTCATAATATGATTCTAAGTTTGGACAAACTGAGTATTCATCTCATCAAATCTTTGAACTAGGAGAGTGATTGGATCTAGTGCAGTGCTTTTTGCAGTCTTTGTTTTTTCTTCCAACTTGGTACGAGGAAACTAGAAGGGCTCAATCCTTGAGATGATAAGGTTTTCCTCTATCTATGTGCTATATTCCTTGGCCTTTGCCAAAGTATTAGGTGCTTTTTCATTGAGGATAAAATAAAAAAAATTGTCAAAATCATTCATGTAGAAGACATGTACGAATGCTAGTGGTGGACGTAGGCCAGCCATAATCTAATCATAGAGTTTGTCAAATTTGGTATAAAACTCTTTTACTGTTTCATTTTCCTTTTTCTTGATTTGATTGAACTGTGCTAATAGAATTCCACTGTCTTTCTTGGTTGACTACCTAATGGAAAGTAATTTAGTGAAATCATCATAGGAGACCAAATGATCACCAAGAATCCCTCTTAACCACCTTTGGGAATATTCATCAAGAGACATGGCTAATAGCCTCATCATAACATATTCATGTTCCACACTTTCATTCAACAAGGCCACAACCATTGTGTATAGGTGGTCTTCTGGTGTAACCACATTGTTTCTAGTGAATTTTGGCAGCCGTTTATGAGTCTCCTTGGGCATGGTATTGGGGTACCCAGACATGGAGGCCAAGTTCAATGGTTTGAAAAGGTTTCTAGACAAAGAGTGAACCATTATGTTCAGGGGAAGGAAACCTTAGAAGAAGGTTTAGACAATAGGTGAATTATGAGGAGGCCTTCTTCAGTAAACTTTAGAAGGTTTGAATCTTCCTTAGGGAAGAGTTTGTGGGTTCTGGAATGGTGGATTTTCCATATGATATTTATGGAAGGCTCATAAAGAATGGAAAGGGAATTTCCCTCAATTGGAGTCTCTAGGGAAGCTATGGGCAAGGGATTTAGGATCAAATCTTTTCAAAGTGTCATTAGGGCTCGAGAGAGGATTCAAAATTATCCCCGACAATGACGCCAAATTGTTATCGTACAATCTGTAGATTGGTAAAATACCAACCCAATCCAAATAATTGTGACAACTATGGGAGTACCTACTCACTGTCACCTTAGATAGACACTCATCTTGCTTTAGTGATGATAAGTGACAACAAAGGGGGAATCCCTATGACCCTAGGGGGTTGATATGAAAAGTGACGTGATGATGAGTGAAATACCTATAGGTCAATATCAGAGATAAATAATGGCTTGGAAAAGAGTCTTATGAAGGAGGAGAAGTTTTGCAATTGTTTTATACCTACAAAACAATGTTATCCCTGCCCAGAACAAGACAAATGATCATAAAACCAAGCCTTAAATCAAATGGGAATCAACAAGATAATATGTTTTTCCCAAATTGAAGCAATATAGAAATATATAGATCAAAAAATAAAGAAGCTACTAGCTGCAACATTAACCATCCAAAACATCAAATAAGTATTGGGTAATCAAGCCCTAAACATGTAGATAATATCCCAATATCTAGACATAAGTTTTGATGGTAAATCAAGGATGCTAAATGATGTTATCAGAAATATATTAGGGAAGCCTTATGGCTGTAGAAATTCGTTTCTACAACAACAAGTTCTAGGCACTGAAATTCACAAGGAAAGCACTTAAATGAAATCCCTTGACAAGAAGAATAATTAGCACTATTTACTTGCAATTTTCAATGGTACAAATATTCATACAAGATGATGAAAGAGTAAGTTTTCAACAACCCTAATATCTGTAGCAATTAATTTATAACAACAAGAGAATCGCCTAGCTAAAGAAGATGCTTTAGAGGTTGAAACAATCTTATAGCTTGAAGAACAACTTCCAGCTTAGAAAATAGAAAAATCTCCACTTTTCACATATACTAATGCAATGATTTTAGATCTCCAATGAAAATTTTATTAGTGACTTATCAATTGGGTTATGGAGCCTCTTGTTGTAAGGGATATTTTTTTTAGCTCCCTAGGGGTGTAATCCTTTTCACTCCCTAGGGAAAACAAGACTAGCAAGGTAAATCTAGGAGGGTGTAAGCCTTTTTACACCTCCTAGAAACCTTTGCAAATTAACTTATCCGATACAAATTTGATAGATATTAGAGGAGGGTGTATGGATTTATACTCCTCCAAGGTTTTAGACAAGAATAACCATGAAACAAGAATAAAAACCAACAATATGCATAAATTTCCTTACCAATTCCAATATATAGCAAGATAAAGCCTCTTCTACCAAGAAATATTCCACCACATAGAAAGAACAAGCATCCAAGAGATATAGTGCACCACTCTCTTCCAATATAAAATTAAATTGCATCCAAATAGCACAAGAGAGAGAGAGAGAGAGAGAGAGAGAGAGAGAGAGAGAGAGAGAGAGATGTGATTTTCCCAAGTAGGGGAAAAAATCCAGCTAAGAGATATGCAATTATCAAGTGTGTTATATGTCAAATGAAAGTGACAAGGTCTCCTTTTATACATGACCCTGTAAAACATTTTTTCCACTTAACTTAGGGTAAAACACAAATTAGGGAGGCTGAACTCCTAATTTTATCCTTTACAAATTATAATTTAATTTTACAAAAGAAGCAAGTGCTAAAAGATGACATCATGCCCTCTAGGGGTGACATTTTGGCATATCAAGCAAGTCGGTGAGCTATTTGAAGGAGACTTTGGGCCTCCAAAGTCCAATTCTTTAAGGTGCAATGGTATTCATCCATCAAAACATACCAATTCATCAAGTCATCACAAAATCATCCATCACCATCAAAACCTAGCCCTCCAAGTGTGACATCATGCCCCATAAGAGAAGGATAAGGCTTCCAAAGGAAAACGTTGGGGCTAAGAGGGATAGCAAGTCACCTCCAAGGGGTAATCAAGTGCCTCCAAAGGAAATGTCCCTCTTCCAACATTTCCAAAAGAGAGGGGTCGCATCATCCAACCCGTGGCATTAATGCCCCAAATGAAGGTCCAAGTGACCTTGTGCCTTCACGATCAATCTTTCACCTATCAAGGACCTGCAAAGACAAACAAGTACACCCTCCAAGGTTCCACAAGTCACAATATCATTCCAAGTAATCCATATCTAATAAAATAACCACCCAAACATGTGCATACAATTTCCCCATTTTCAAAATAAGCAAATTCTCAAATACGTTTTATAATTTTCCAAATTTAGATCTAGGAGGGGTGTCATAGTGCCCTATTGGGTAAACCAATTCCTCAAGTAGGTGAAGTTTCCAAGGAGAAACCTCTCTAGGTAATGTAATGAATGTGAGGTGGATGGGGTTAAACTTCTAGGTACGGGGTTTCATTCCATACAAGGGATCGTATTGTCTCATTTATGGGCGTCTTTGTTGAGGGCTAGCCACATCTCTTTTCTCTTTTTGTTTTTAAGGCATATTTTTTCCAAACCCTTTATTAGCCATTTATTTTGCATGAGTCACCAAGTTGAAGACAATAAGGGGCACTAAAAATTAAATGCATAGACCACATATTCTGCACGTTGGTTTTCATTCCTTTTCAAGTTGAATTCAATAAGGGGAAATAAAAAAGAAATGCATAGCCCACAAACACTCTACCTTGGAAATTTTAAGCAATTGATTAATTATTTATTTTATGGGTCCCTTACTTTTATTTTTTGAGAAGTGTTTCATTTCTCTTGGGATCCCAGGGTGAGACTTTATTGCATGATGTTATTTTTAGGGTACCTCTGAGCCTAATGGCCCCTTCTTCCCATGAAATGAGGTACATGCACTTCTTGGATCAATAGGCCCAAAAACCTAAAAGGTTGGGATTCAGAAAGGAAGAAGTGATGGAAGGTAACAAGTATGAGTGGGAACGGTATGATGACCCTTCAAGGAGACCCCTCAATATCAAACCTTTCCCTAAGGGTATCCACTTACTAGGAAACCATGAGACTCACCAAAGTGAAATAGGGAATAAAGCATAGTCTCCAAGAAAATGTTTTCAAAATAAATAAAGGATCATTTACATAATGTTCAAATGCTTCAAATATTAAAATGATACTTACAACAATACCAGACTTGTTACCTCATGGAGAAATATCTGTTGTCCTCTTGTGATCCAAGCTAGGTGTGGTGGATGGTGCCACCATCAATCAGATGGTGATGTGTGGTGAATGAAGGGTTTTGTGTTTTGGGATGCCTCTCAGTACTGAATGTATGCAACATGAGGGCCTCAAGACATCATTGATTTTGTTATCCATAGAAATGGGGGATAACATATGGCTCCTACTCAGGGACATGTAATCACAGTAGAGTGCATGAGAACTTCAACATCTCCTGGTAAGACATGTGCCTACACACACTGAAACCAACAAACTATGGATATCTAGGGTGTCTCACTCACCATTTGTCCATATGATAAAAAATTTAAAATTTCAACTAATCTTTTAAAGAAAATATTTCATTTTTTCAAAAAATTCTAAACTAGCATATAATATGATAAAAGAAAATGATATAAAATGACTATGCAATAATTCAAGTAGAGAGAAATAGCAATGAGATATGGCATGCAAACATAAGTAGATGCAACTAGATTATCATGAGAAAGAAAATGTAGATGCAAGGTAAATCAAATGGCCTAACTACTTACCTAGGGCTTGAGCCCTAAAGAAGTGAGGTTCATATGATGTAGGGTCGGAGAAGAGACCCATCGACTAGTAATGGCATCTTTCTCCCATCCATGGAAGACAAGTAGTATTTTCCTTTCTCTGAATTCCTCTTGATGATGTAATGACCAATCCATAAAACATTTTTCCTTTCATCATACTTGGGCTCACCTCTCTTCTTATCCCACATGAGTGCAAGGATCCCTTCACTAAAGTTGATGTAAGGTATTTTTTCAATGTAAGGCTGTGAAGGTCGTTTCTCCTTGACCACATCTTTGATAGCTTATTCTCGCTCTCTATCTTTCTTAGCTTCATCTCTATTGAGTATTTTGATGGATCCTGGTTCTTTCCCTTGGAATTTTGAAAGCTTCTCTTTGTACTTGTTTATCCTATGAAGTAGTGTATCTATACAATATTCTTGTGCAAAAGGAAAATCCCAAGGGTTATACTCAATGGTATTTCAAGGAACATCAAGCTCACAATCATTGTGATAATCGGGGTGATTTAAATCCATCATATGCTTCTTGAATACCTGTTGGTTGTACATAATCTCGATGGTGCCATCCCCCATGGGAATATTCACATAAGTAAGATCCATTCTAAGGAAACCTCCCAAGGTGACAACCCAACTTCTTGACAAAATCATTCCCCAAAAATCCAGAATATCAATCACCATTATGTTCATAATGAGGCTGATATGATGGAAATCATGCAAACACACCTCCACATCTTCTATGAGACCATATAAATTCACCTTCTTTGATTCAATTCTGCATGCATTTCCATATGGACGGGTTGTCTTCAAACCAACTTGTTCAATGAAATTCAAAGACATCACATTTTTTGAGGCCATGGAATCCAACATGCAGTTATTCAATTGAAGACCATTCACACTTAATGAAATATAGAAAGGAGGGTTTTCATCTCTTTGTTTCCCATGATACATGGTGTTTACAGTTACAAGAGGATATCCTGCCTCATTTGGTACCTTCAACACCTTCATAACCTCTCTTCTTACGGATGATATCTTTCACATATCAACTATAAGTACTAACATATTCATATTCCTCATCATGGCAGGAACATCTATGTTTAACTGAATTTGTTCACTGGTTGACATGGGTTTTGGGAGAAAGTTGTACATCGAAAGTGGAGAAGGCGGAGGAACTTATTTTGTTGGCTGAGGTGGTTCCTCTTTTTCTTGTGTTGGGGGCATTGGATCTAGTGATGGAGGAATTAGAACTCTGTTTCTTCTTTCATATGTCAAAATTTCCTTTTTCTTCAACTCATTTTTGGTATTCTCATCTAGTTTATTTAGTTCTTTGAGCCACCCCTTTCTGGCACCCCTTTTCCTAACCTCCTCAAGTTTCTCTGGTGTAATATTCATATAATCATAGTATTTAAGAGAAAATATTGTATCAATGAAATTCATTTGGTCTGCAGAGCCCGAACCTTCTTCTTCTATCTGTCTTGGGAATTCATATTAGGAATGTGCTTCATTGCAAGGCAAAACCCGTTGGATATTTTATGTGTTGACCATTCCAAATGGATTTAATGTGTCGAGATCCTTTTCCTCCTATTAATGTCTCTCCTTCCAACCTATGTTTGGTTGTCTAAAAACATGCGTTCTTGGAGAGGACTTATTTCTATCCAAAGTTGTCAATCTGTTCATAATCTGTTTCTATCTTTGGACAAACTAAGTATTCATCTGATCAATTTTATGAACTAGGAGAGTGATTTGATCTATTGCAGTGCTTGTTGTAGTATTTGTTTTTACTTCCATGTAGGTACGAGGAAACTAGAAGGGCTCAATCCTTGAGTTGATAAGGTTTTCCTCGATCTGTGTGTTATATTCCTTTGCCTTTCCAAAGTATCAGGTGCTTTATCCTTGAGGATAAACAAAATTTTCCTTAAAAAGAATTCATGTAGAGTACTTGAACGCTTGTTGTTGGTGGACGTAGTTCAACTGGAATTTGATCATAGAGTTTTTCAAATCTGGTATCAAACTCTTTCATTGTTTCATTTTCCTTTTTCTTGATTTGATTGAGCTGTGCTAATAACATTCCACTATCTTTCTTGGTTGACCACTTACTTGTAATTTAGAGAAATCATCATATGATTCCAAATGATCATCAGGTATCCCTCTGACCCACCTTTGGGAATATTCATCAAGAGACATGGATAATAGCCTCATCACAACATCTTCATGTTCCACACCTTCATTCAACAAGGCCACAATAACTGTGTATAGGTGGTCTTCTGGTGTAACCACATTGTTTCCAATGAATTTTGACAACCATTTATGAGTCTCCTTGGGCATGGTGTTGGAGTACCCAACCATGGAGGTCAAGTTCAATGGTTCGAAAAGGATTTTATACTGAGTGAGACATTATTTTGAGGGGAAGGAAACCTAGGAAGAATTTTTTGACAATAGGGGAATTATGAGGAGGCATTCTTTGGTAAACCTTAGAAGGTTTGAATCTTCCTAGGGGAAGAGTTGTTGGGTTCTGGGATGGTGGAGTCACCAGGTGATCTCTATGGAAGGCTTGTCAATAATGGAAAGGGAATTTCCCTCAAATGGAGGGGCCGAGAAAGCTATGGGTAAAGGATTTGGGATAAAATCTTCTCAAAGTGTCATTAGAGCTCAAGAGAGGATTCAAAATCCTCCCTGAAAATGGTGCCAAAATATTATCACGCAATTTCTATATTGGGAAAATCCCAACCCAATCCACATAAGTGTGAAAACTATGGGATTACCTACCCTCTATCACCTTAGATAGAAACTCACTCACTTAGTGATGATAAGTCACCACAAGGGGGGAATCTCAGTGACCCTAAGGGGATTGAGATGAAAAATGATGTGATGATGACTGAAACCCCTATAGGTCAATCTTGTAGATAAATAATGTATTGGAAAAGAGTCTTTTGAAGGAGGAGAAGGTTGACAAGTGTTTTTTACCTACAAAACAATGTTTTCTCTGCCCAGAACAAGACAAACAATCATAAAACCAAGATTTAAATCAAATGGGAATCAACAAGATAAGATTGATGTCCCAAATCAAAACAATATATATATATATATATATATATATATATATATATATATCCAAAACATCAAAAATTTATTGGGTAATCAAGCCCTAACATGCAGATAACATCCCAATATCTAGACACAAGTTTTGATGGTAAATTAGGGTTGATAATTGATGTTATAGACAATATATTATGGAAGCCTTGTGGCTGTACCAAACGTTTTCTACAACAACAAGTTATATCCATTGAAATCCACAAGGAAAGCACTTAAAATAAATCCCTTGACAAGAAGAATAATTATCACTATTTACTTGCAATTTGCAGCGGTAGAAAGAGTCATAAAAGATGATGAAAGAGTAAGTTTGCAACAACCCTAATATTTTTATAAATTAATTTATAACGGTAAGAGAATCACTTGGCTAAAGAAGATGTCTTAGAGGCCCAAACAAGATTATAACATGAAGAACAACCTCCAACTTATAAAATTGCAAAATCTCTACTTTTCACATATACTAATGCAATGATTTTATATATCCAATGCAAATTTGATTTGTTCGTTATCAATTAGGTTATTGGGTCCCTTGTTTTAAGGGATATTTGTGTTAGCTCCCTAGGGGTGTAAGCCTTTTTACTCCCTAGGGAAAACAAGACTAGAAAGGCAAATCTAGGAGAGTGTAAGCCTTTTTACTCCTCCTATAAACCTTTGCAAATTAACTTATCCAATAAAAATGTGATAGATATTAGAGGAGGGTGTATTCCTTTATACTCCTCCAAGGGTTTATACAATAATAACCATGAAACAAAAAGAAAAACCAACAATATTCAAAAATTTCCTTACCAATTCCAATAGATAAAAAGATAAACCCTCTTCTACCAAGAAATATTCCGCCACAAAGCAAGAACAAGCATCCAAGAGAAATAACACACCACTTCCTTCCAATATACAAGTAACTAGAATCAAAATAGCACAAGAGAGAGAGAGAGAGAGAGAGAGAGAGAGAGATGTGATTTTCCCAAGTAGGGAAAAAATTTCAGCCAAGAGATATGTAATTCTCAAGTGTGTTATATGTCAAATGAAAGTGACAAGATATCCTTTCATACATGACCTTGTAAAAACAAATTTTCCACTTAAATTAGGGTAAAACATAAATTAGGGAGGCTGACCTCCTAATTTTCCCCTTTACAAATTAAAACATAATTTTACAAAAGAAACAAGCCCTAAAAGATGACATCCTACCCTTTAGGGGTGACATTTTGGCATAGTGATCAACAAGTCATTGAGCTAATTAAGGGAGACATTGGGCCTCCAAAGGCCAATTCTTCAAGGTGCAAGTGTCTTCCTCCATCAAAACATTACAAGTCATCATCAAATCATCCATCAACATCAAAACCTATCCCTCCAAGTGTGATATCATGCCCTAGAGGAGAAGGATAATGCCTCCAAAGGAAAACATTGGGGATAAGACAGATAGAAAGTCACCTCCAACTGGTAATCAAGTGCCTCCAAAGGCAATGTCCCTCTTCCATCATGTCCAAAAGAGAGGGGGGGCATCATCCAACCTGTGGGCTTCTTTCCCCAAATGAAGGTCCAAGTGACCTTGTGCCTTCACGATCAATCTTTCACCTATCAAAAACTTGCAAAGACAAACAAGTACACACTCTAAGGGTTCACAAGTCACAATATCATGCCAATTAATCCATATCTAATAAAATAAGCACCCTAACATGTGCATCAAATCCCCCCTTTTCAAAATAAACAAATGGTCAAAGACCTTATACAATTTGCCAAATTTAGATATGGGAGGGGTGTCATAGTGCCCTATTAGGTAAACCAATTCCTGAATTAGGGGAATTTTCCAAGGATAAACCTCTCCATGTCATGTAAGGAATGTGAGTTTGATGGGGTTAGACTTCTAGGTATGGGGTTTCATGACATACAAGGGCTTGTACTGTCTCATTTATGGGTGCCTTTATTTAGGGCTAGCCACATCTCTTTTCTCTTTTTGTTTTTAAGGCATATTTTTTCCAAAACCTTTATTATCCATTTACTTTGCATGTGTCACCAAGTTGAATACAATAAGGGGTACTAAAAAGGAAATGCATATCCCACATACACTCTACCTTGGTTTGAATTCCTTTCCAATTTGAAGTCAATAAGGGGCACTAAAAAGGAAATGCATAGCCCAAAAATGCTCTACCTTGGGAAGTTTAAGCAATTGATTAATTATTTCTTTTATGGGTCCCTTAATTTTATTTTTTGAGAAGTGTTTCATTGCTCTCGGGATCCTTGTGAGAGCCTTTATTTCATGATGTTCTTGCTAGAGAACCTCCAATCCTAATGTCCCTTTATTCCCATGAAATGAGGTAAATTCCCTTCTTTGGTCAATAATCTTGAAAACCTAAAAGGTTGGGAGTTAGAAAGGAAGAAGTGATGAAAGATGACAAGTATGAGCGGGAAAAATATGATGACCCTTCAAGGAGATCCCTTGGTAGAAACCATTTCCCTAAGGGTGGCCACTTACTAGGAAACCATGAAACTCACCAAAGTGAAATAGTGAAAAAGAATAATTTCCAAGAAAATGTTTTCAAAATCAAGAAAGGATCATTTGCAACATGTTCAAATGTTTCAAATATTAAAATGACACTTACCACAAAACCAAAATTGTTACCTTGTGGAGAAAGACATGTTGTCCTCTTGTCATCCAATCTAGGTGTGGTGGATGTTGCCACCATCAATCATATGGTGATGTGTGGTGAATGAAGGGCTCTGTGTGTTGGGTTGCCTCTCAGTACTCCATGTCTACAACCTGATGGCCTTGAGACATCATTTCCTTTGGTATCCCTAGAAATGGGGGGTAACAATGGCATCAAAAAATGGCTCATGTTGCAATCAATAATGATTGGGTTATAAAAATTAAATCATAATAATCAATCATGTCATTAAAACCATCATTAATTCCATAGTGTTTGAAACTTTATGCACCAGTGAAATAGCACATCAATTCGATCAGAAAACTTTCTTGTATGCATTGGAGTGAAAAGGAGAGACAAATTTTCCATCCACCTCGCACAAAATAGAGTAAATGGAAAAATCAATAATTGAAAGGTATCCATGGATATCAAGATGAAATGAAAATTTAATCTCCATAAGAGATCCACGAATAAGTCAAAAGGAAAAAGGAGGACTTCCAACGCCTTAGTCGATTCTCAAACATCTATCTTTGAAATATCTCCAAAAGAGCAAAGAAGGGAGGATTGTTTTTTTAATAAGTTGATTTCTAGTTGTGGAGTGAAACAAAAGATCCATATTTTGAAACAATCCATTGTTGTGGGGAAGAAGTGGGACATGATTCTTGAAAAAACCTCATGGCCATGGAAAATAAACAAATATTGGCTTCTGATACTTCCCCATAGGTTGTGGGGAAAAAATTATATATCTTTTGAAACTCCCCACAACACAAGTGATAAATCAACAAATGACAAGTCAAAAAAAAGGATCCTTTTTATGTGATCAAGGGAAAAAGGAAAATGAAAATGAAAATCCCTCCGATAGTATCAAGTGGAACATAAATATTGATTATTCAAAGATCCCCGCAAGGCTAACAGGAAGTTTAAAAGATTAACTAAAAAATGCATGATTACACAACGATGGAAACTTAAAGGTCGATCTTCAAAAACCTTCCACAAGTGTTGGGGGAATAAAAACATCAAAAAGAATTAAAATACTCCAATGAATTATTGAGAGAGATAAAAAGAACTAGATTTACTTAGCCAAAAAAGAAAATCGAAGCAGTAAATTCAAGCCAAAAAAAAATCAAAGCAAGAAATGCAAGCCATGAAAATTTGTAAAGAGAAGATCATTCGAAGGAAATATACAATAGGTATACATAATCAATTCATAAATCAAATCATCACTTTTCATAAGGATTAAAAATGAGGGTCCCCAAACTCGAAAAATGATAGGGGATGTTAAGGATTCAACACATGGAAACACACTAGACAAAGCCATGAATTCTTTGTCTGTATAATTCAACTAAGAACTACATTTTTTTCTTTAAATTCCAAATTATATCTCTTCAATGGTATGGGTACTTACTATTCTTCTTTATTGTATATTATTAAACATCCAACATTAAATTTATATCAATCTAACAAGTTATTGAAGAACATAATTTATGAGGTTCTTTACTTAAAGCACAATCCAAGCTTCAAGTTAAAATCATAATCACAATTTTTATCAATATAGGTTTAATGATTTCTATAGATAATTTGTTTTCCCAACCAAACGATATTTCTCAACTACCCACAAATTTACATAGCCCAATGGAGTCACCCAAATATCACAGACCTTGCTTTGCTACTAGCGACCGTCTATAGTCCTAGATGAGAAATATACATGCCCCTATTAAAAATTGAATGCATTTCCCAATCCTTCACCATTGTATCATCATCATCATCATCATCATCATCATCATCAATGGTGGATGGGGGGACTTCAACACACCATTATAACCAAATGACAATGATAGCTATTTATTTTCGAGGGACTAGCAATGCATGAATGATTAGAATATCCATATTAAAATTTAATCTCTAGATTTCTAATCAATCACCTTACACAATGAAAACATTATATAATTTGAGTGGATGGACTTCTTCAGTAGGTCACCAAATTACTAATGACTAAAATTTTAAAATTTTTGAGAATTAACATCTGAAAAAATTATTAGTTCCAAAACCATTTTAGATGTTTAGGAAATCGTAAAAATTAATGACCAAAACTTTAGTATCAAGGATGGTTGAAGAGTAAAAATGAAATTCTTAAGTTCTACCAGAATGTCCCTGAATTGCCCAAGGTTCAAACATAAATGAATATCAACAATTAAAAACAATTGGAGATAAAAGGGTCAATTTTTGAGGTTATTAATGAAATGGGAAATTTTTTCAAAAACTACTTGCAATCATCATGAAAATAAGACAATAAAAAAATATAAGAAAATATATATTACAAACAAAAAAAACTATTGAAAGAAAATGCACACTACTACATATAAGCTAGTTTCCTTAAGGGTGACTAACTGAAATATTGTTTCAAATTTTGGCCATTAACAAGAAGACTTTTCAGTTCTCCCTCTAAGGTTTGCAATCTATATGTTCCAAGACCAATTTTCTTCTATGACCTAAAATGGTCCTAGAAAGAACTGTTGATTTTTTTATGTTTTACTTTGCGTTAATTTTGCTTATCCCATTTTAAAACTAGATCTCCAGCTTGGAAATTTTTGTCAACTAATGAACGCTTCTCAAAACATTGTTTAACAATGTACTAGTGGGCAGTGAATTTGTGCCTAACTTTCTCTCTTTTCTCTTCAAGTTTTAGCAATGTGTCGATGCAATTTTGAATCTCAGATCAATTTCATCCTCTACATGATTGAGAAAGTTGTAAGTAGTGTAACAAGATATTTGAAAGGAGAATATATTTTGTTCAATTAACCAAAAAGAATGAGGAGGTACCTAAGGAAACCTTGGGTGTTATTGTGTCTTCCCACGAGATAATTGAGAGGGCATTGTGCCAGTTTCGATGGTGATCAACTACAATTTTCTTGAGAATTTATATCAAATTTTTATTTGTGGATTTAGCTACACCATTTCCCTAAGGGTTATTTAGTAGAATATCGTAAACCAACCCCCTTTTTAAAGCAAACACAATTAGTTTTAGTTAAGAGAGATATGTAGCATTATTAAAAACCAACATAAAAGGTACACCAAACTTGTTTATTAGATGTTGTTTCAGGAATTCAATTGCAACATTTTCATTTTTCTTGAGTAGGTGGTATAGCTTCAACCCACCTGGTAAAGTAAACTATGGCAGTAAGGATATACTTAGGTTTCTTAGAGGTATTGGGGTTAATTTCTCTAATGATTTCCAATCCCCATTAGTGAAAAGGTACTTCTATGATCACTAATTGTAAAGGTATAGTAGATCTACTTTATTTTCCAGTGCACAATTGAAAAATATTTCATTTTCTTACATGTGAGTGTGCATCACTGAATAATGTCGGACAATAATAATCTACTATGAGAATATTATGAGAAATGGTCTCTCTTGGGAAATGCCCACGAACTATTCCATTGTGCATATCCTTCAATACTTGATCAATATCATCCTTTTCAAAACATCTGAGTTTTACTCCATCAAAATTTTCATGAAAAGGGACAGTATTTTGTAGAATTAAGTCTCAAAGATATTTTCCTCCTTGAATCCAAATAAATAGGACATGATCCATATTATAAATAATGTTTCATATCACCATACCGTGAGTTAGTGGTAGCAAGAATGTAATAGATGTCATTAGCATACATGAAAATCTCATTTTACCATCCTGCTTCATTAACATTAGCCTAATCCCATACTTCAACTGCCAATTTGCAAGCCCACTAGCCCCAAACCATAGTGGCTAGCTTAAACTCTAGATCATACTCTCAGATTGCAATCATCAAGTTTCTTCTCCTTTCACCAAGTTCCTTTTGATTAAAAAGATATCTAACAATTGAGTGAGGAACTACTACAATAATGTGATTTTTAAAAATATAAGGACTAAACCATTTCACTTATTTAAATACAATTAAGGATTGCTTCTCAATCATTGGATAATTTAGTGCAACAACCTGTAAACATGTGCCCATGAATGAGATAGAAAATTCATTTCATTTACCATATTTTTTAGTGAGCACAACTAGAGAGTGTTTGAATGCCAAGGTATATAAAAAGAATTCTTTATCAAAATCTAGACTACTTAATGTTGGTGCAATAGCAGTGGTGGCCTTTATCTTCTCAAAAGCATAGTTCATTTAAAGTTGTATCTTTCTTAATCATTATCGGAAAAGGTTTAACAATTTCTACAAAATCTGAGATGAAATGCATTACAAAATAAATTTTACCAAAGAAGGATTGCATTGGTTTCTTGTTGTGGGGCAATGGAATCTAACTGATATCCTTAGTTCTTTTAGTATCTACCAATATACCATTTTATAGATAATATGAACAAGAAGTTTACTTTCAATTACTGCAAAAATACTCCTTTTTTAGATTCAAAGAAATACTACATTTCTTGCATCTTTCAAAAATTTGTTTAAGATGTTGAATATGTTTAGATCATTACTTTGAATATACAATAACATCGTTTGAATAGGCTACTACACTATGATTGATAAAACTTCTAAAATTAATGTCCATAGCTCTTTGAAAATTAGCTCCAACATTAATCAATATGAAAGGCGTTCTTTTATATGTGAAGGTTCCCCATTTATTCTAAAAGGTAGTTTTCAACATGTCTTGATCAATAACTAACACTTGGTTGTAACTTGAAAAATCATCCAACATAGATATCATCTTTGACACGGTTACCAACTGCAAAATTTGCTCCATCAGAGGTACACAATAGTTATTATTTTTAGTTGGTGTACTCAAATTTATGAAATCTACATAGAGACGAATCTCTCCATTTTTATTTCATACTGGGAACAAGTTGGCTACCCTTGAAGAATGTCGTACATGAAAAATGATTATAGCATCAAGCAATTTATTCAATTTCTTTTGTATCAAAGGTTCTATCATTAGATGAAACTTCCTTATTTTCCGTTGATAAGGCTTGGCATCATTTTTTAGGGGAATGGTATGCTAAATTATCTTAGTGTCATATGTTTTTAAATCACTATATATCTAAGAGAAAACATCTTGGTATTGATTGAAAACTTTTTTATAAGCTTGTTTTTTAACTCTGTACAACAAAATCCCAAATTTACAATTTTTGAATCTCTTTCGATACTAATATTTATAACTTCATATTTCATTGAGGAATTGTTGGTCTTACATCGATAATACTTCTAAATTTGTCCTTTATATCAGACAACTTCTCGAGAATAAAAAACGTTCTTTGGAAGCTTGTTTGACTTAATATTTCTCATTCCTTCCTAATACTATCATTTTTGTGTTCCAAATCCTTTTCATGTTTATCATCATCGATAACATCTACTTGAAAAGTACCCTCACAAGTCATAAAATCAATAATTTGTTGATCATCATTGAAGACATTAAGATTGGTAATATTATTAGGGACGGAGGGCCTATAAATCAATTCAATATAAATCTTATTAGTCATATGAGAAGCATCATTTTCTTCTTGATTTTGAATTTAGGGAATGAAAAAATATATTAAATGATTCAAATACATTGATCAAATTCCATACCTCCTACTAGTAGTTTTTCAAGTGGGGAGAAAGACAATGTATAAAATTCTTTATCTATCTCACTATGATTTCAGAGTCACCAATAATTTTGATAGATTTAGATTTTAAGTCAATAGATTTTATAAGACCTTGCACTGAGGCTTCATCCTCGGTTATGTTGTTGGTACATTCAAATTCTAATCGGTGGGAAATAAAAAAATTACTTACATGTACAATCAATAAATCAATAAGGATGCAATGATCTCTTGCTACTTTTTGATATTTAAAAACATCAAAATAAATAAACTAAAAATTAGAAATTTATTTAAAGTCATTTTTATCTACTTCAAATAATTTATAATATGGCTTGCCAGTTTGAGTACAACAAAGGAGTTCAAATTGTTTTTTAGATTTGAGAGGTGGATATTTTCCAAAATATTTCCAAAATTATATTCTAAAAATTAATTTCCAAGAACATAATATGAAAAAAAACACCAACTCATTCTTATTCTCGAGCTCATTAACAATATGATTCCTTTATTTTTCTTGATCAAAATTGGCCCTTCCAAGGAAACCACATGTGCGACCAATTCGTTGTGAAATATTCTTCCAACTTTTTGAGACCAATCTCTACCCAATAACAATCCACATGTGTCAAGAATATCAACAACATTAATATCAATTACTTGGTGAAGTTTGGACTTTGAAGCTAATGTAATAAGAACATATTTTAATTCACTAGTTACTTTTACCTTTGATCAATCTAACTAGATTACATGAGTAAAACATTTACATGTTTCAGCATTTAATTTTCTACAAATGGAATATGGTATCACATTGAACGAGGCTCTTGAATCAACCAAACAATTATGGACATTTTGATTAAAATTTTCAAAATTGAAAAGAAAAGGTGGGATTTGAGATATATACTTCTTAACAATAATTGTTGCATTAACCGATGTTTTTTGTTTAGTATTAATGGTGTTGGTTACTGAATTTTCTTTGTCAAGAAAATAATTGCTTTCTTCTTATTTCCTGCTAGTTCATTAAGGGATTTCAAATGTAATTTATTCTATTGAGTTATGTTACAAACATTCATACATTGTGATTTTTTTTCTTTAGATCTTCAACTATATCGTATTGCAAGTCAGACATGGGAGAATAAATAACTCTATATTTTGAAGTGGTGGAGATTATTATCTATTTAGGAGTTGAAGTAGATAGTGTCTTTTCTGGGAAGGGGTTCCATTACTACTCAAGTTATAATTATTAGGTGAAGAATGGGTAGTATGAATCTATTCCATAACATCATCTTCCTCATCACATTCATTTCCTTGACCAAGTAGAACATCCCATAACAACATTGTTGTTTCTTCTAGATGTGTGTTTCCTTCATCCTACTTTTCTACTTCCTTGGTAGTTTATTTATCCTCTTGGGATGGAGCATTATATGTTCCTGGTGAGGAAACAAATAATGTAAACATTATTAAAAGTATCCATAGCAAACTTTCCTATGTCCAAATTTAAAATTGTTGAAGGAGTTTCAGGGGGTGTTGGGTTTTTCTTTTTAAAAAATGGTCTAAATGATTTCTTGGTAGAAGTTCCTTCCCCTGAATTTTTTTAAGATTCCTTCAAGAGTTCTTCATGATGCATTGCAAACTTTCCATATAAGTTGAATCTTTGTCTTTGTTTTCAAAATTTGATGTAGCTATTTGGACAACTTTATTAGTGGTGGGTGAGTTTTTTATATCATCCAATTTAAGAATTGCTTTAATACTTATCATTTCCTTTCAACACTTTATGCTTCCAAAAAAAATCAACCAAAGTACTAGTTCCTACATGTTTAACAAACACAAAAATGGAAACAAGAAATGCAGATGTATAAAATTTAGATTGAACATCAATAGAAAGTCTAGAGGTATCTCATTGTATTCATAATGGTAGTGAATCATTGGTTGAAATATTTAATGTGTTCTTTTCTATACATTTTCGTTCTTGATAATTCTAGAACCAATGCAGCTGAAGTTTGTTCTTCGCCAAATTTTGTTAAGAATGCATCTTTAAATTGTTCCCAATTAGTGATATATCCTATATCTAAATTAAAATACCATGTAGAAGTTTTTTTTTGAAGGTATATGGAAAATGTGGCAAATGGCATCCTCGTGTTGGGCATTCACTAATTTGACTACTAACATAAAAAATTTAATATGATTTCCAGGTGGCTCAAACTTCTTAGTGTCAAATTTAAGTGATAGTCTTTTAGGATGCTTGGATAAGTCATGAAGTTATCATGGAAAATGTAAGGTGTCTTGGGAAATCCAAGCATGTTGTTGATTTCTATCCATATTTATATGATAAACGTCAGTTATAGAATCAACTTTTTAAAGGTTGGATCTCACAGATGGAATAAGAGGAGGAATTTGATCTAGAGGTTCAATGATTTATTCCAAAGAAAGAGAAACCAAATTATCTCAATTCAAAACTAAAACATATTTCTTAGTTTGAACAATCTTTCAACACGTTTTAGTACTCCTAGGTAGTTGTTGTAACAAAGGAAATTTCTATCCAATCTCCCAAGAATATGCCCTAGCAATGGGTCTTATAAAATGAACTTCAGTTCGCAAAACAAAAAAAGGGGCTTCAAATTTAGATTCTAAATGATGTCCAATTGAGATATTTCTATATTTTCAATTTCAAACTCAGCACCTTGGAAATATGGTTTAGGGCTAGGTCTTTTTTTTAATCTTTAAATTCGGGTTCATTGGCTAAAACTATAGGTTGTTTAGATGATGACTCGATGTGTTTTTCCTTACAATAATAATCTCATGGTAGATAACTACTACCGTGTTCAAAAGGGAGGGACCTCCTTCTAGCACCAAAAAGTTTGTGCACGTTGTTGTCCCTAATCAACTATAATATTTTGCCTCAAAGAAAAGTCCCAATTATATTTCAATTCGTTTGAAATAGGGAACTCGTCATATTATGGCTAGATTACCTTTACTAATTTGATGAAATGAAAAACTTTAAGTAAAGTATTTAATTCTATCTAAACATGCAATATGCATATGCAATCTAAATTTATGATTCCTAGCCAGGTCAAAGGACTAAGCAATGGATATAAAATTGACCAAAATATATGTAGCAATAACCATGAAATAGTTTGATAACATTAACATACGTAAATTCCAAGTAACTTGATGTAAATGTGGATTAGATAACATTAAAACATCATGCTATAAATTTCATATACATTTGTTGACATCAATCTAAAGAATAAGAAAGATGAGATAAATAGCATAAGTATGATCTACAACATATTAATCCAATATCATAGGATTTCTCAAATGCACGAAAGCAAGAAAAAGTCCAAACTTTCATGCATACATTGAATTGATTTCTCCAAAAAACATTGAACATGCTTCCAATATTAAAAATACAAAATAAATTCCATATCATTAAGTCTCAAAAATCCCTTACAACATCATCTTCATCAATATTTATAGAAATAAAGTAAAGTAACCTCTATAAACAAAACCCCTTTTTTTCCTAACTACTTAAACCCTTGATTTCACTAGTTGTTGATTATCTATCTCTTGGCCTTCTCTCAATCATTGTAATCTTTCAAAGATTCAAAGTTTTCATTAATGTGATAGGTTTATGGGAACCGATGTTGGTCAAGTGGAACCTTCAACAATGTGATGTTCTTCTTCAACTTCTTAATATTGTTTCCAATTTGGTAAAGTGGACTTTAGTAGAGAACTGCTCTTTATAAGAAATTTGACATAGTCCATGAGTTGTTTTAAAATAATAATTCAAACAAGAAGAGGAGATTGTATGTTCTGAACAATCATGTCCTCTAGCACCTTCAGTACATGTTCTTGTTCAAAAAAGTCATTGATGGAACCTAAGGCAAGGTGACTGTATTTTTTAGACTAGTCTTTCTATCACGTGCCATATCTTGGTCGACCCATCCAATTTGTAATCCATGTTCACACAAGATTCCAGGATAATGTTTTCTAGAAATATAGACCATAATCGATATAAATGGTTTCTTATTCAGTCAAGTAAACAACCTTTGAATCAATGTCCTTTAACAGGTCTTGTCATTTTATAATGTAATCAAATTTTAGTTGGACATACTCTCAGTGACTCTTCCATGGTAGGAGATGTTTTTAAAGTTCCATCATGGTATCAATCTATCCATGGAATACCTACACTCTTTCATAAAACTTCCTTCACAAACATTTTATTTATCCTAAGTTGGAAAAAGAATCATTTACAAAGAAAGAAGGAACAAACTAACTGGAGTGATAATAATTCACTTTATTCTC
This sequence comes from Picea engelmannii, assembly GCA_009831015.1. NCBI lineage: Eukaryota > Viridiplantae > Streptophyta > Pinopsida > Pinales > Pinaceae > Picea > Picea engelmannii. The sequence continues at coordinate 383,604 of ML783234.1, read as the reverse complement.
CAACTTTGCAATTTTCTTTTGTTGTAGCTTTAGTCACTTGAAAAAAAATATGATAACATCTACAATTGCCTCTCCAAAGGCTAGGGATTATAATATAGTATTGTTAACATTGAAGACAACTTATTGGTATATCAATATAACCTCTTTGTCAATTGCAATTTTCTCCCTTATGGGATTTCCTTACAATTTACTTGGTTTTCCAATCAAATGTAAAACTATCTAAGTCAACCACATCAATAGGTGTGGGAATAAGTACATCACCTCTAGTTATCATCCTAGAAGAACATAGAAATACAAATATCTGAGGAGAGTATACTTCTCCATTTGTCTCATGTGAAACCCTGTTTCCCCCCATAACTGTAATTATGCTTAAGACTTCATATGATTATGTTTATGAAGCTTGTAATCATGTTTTGATTAATGAAAACACTAGAAAACTATCTGAGAAGGAAAAATCCTTGAGAGTACTATTCATGATATCGCATGTGGAATTGATGAAGTGGAAAGTTGAGGTGGAGATGAGATGTTTTAGTGAAGAAAATAGGAAGACTGTTTAACAAGAAATCTTATGCTTCCAAAACATAACTCACACCTACCAGCTTACCCAGATCTGTATGGATCCACATGACCAGTTATGGAAGTCATATCGGTGGTTGAAGCAGTTAATAACTAATGACAACTTTGGGTCTCTTGAAGAAGGCAAAGGGTCAGCTAAATGACCTGAAAAAATATGACACAACAGATTTACCCCTTCAGTAATTTAGACTTCAGACAGTAGGTCACATCTGATAGAAGCCACAGGAGTACCAAGGATTGGAAAAGGAAGATACCAAAGGTGAAAAACATCACCAGAAGAGTAAAAATGGGAGAGAGACACGAGAGGGAGACGCATGAGCAATGGAATGAGAGCATGTGATGCATATAGGAGAATACTCTGAGGAAGAGTAGGTGAGCGATGAGATCGCAAGATAAGGGTGTAGCAAAAAAAGACGTTCAGTGGCATAGATCAAAGAGAATAAGAAAGTTGAGAGATTTCCTTCAATAAAATAGGAAGCTTGTCCAATTTAATGATGATCATCCTTAAACAAAGAAGACCTGAATCCAGGTTGAAGTGCTAAAGGGTCGCAACTTAGTACTTACTTGAAAAAAAACGACATTGGTAAGGGGAGTTCATAGAGGGATTGTATAGAAAGGAAGGGGCTCACTTGTGCAGAGGAAATCCAGTAGATAAACTACCTAATAAACCCTTGGAATCCCTAAGCTCAGTGGGAAGGGGGAAAATTATGTTGTTTTCAGTGGTGGAAGGAGAGTAAACTTCCTGGATCATATGAAATTGAATACCAAATGAATCATTCCCTTGTGATATAATGTCTTGGCATGGGGATCGTATACTATAGGAAGGCACGCTACAGTATGGTCTAAGGTTTGGAGGAGAGGCATCCTCTCTCATTCAGTTGGCTACTGCTATTTTCCTGAACAAATAAGTGTTTAAACTGTCTTGTTTAATGTATGATAATGTTGTAAATGCATGGTTTCCAATTAATGGAAAAATATGAATGCGTGTAAATAATGAATTGAATTCCCGAGTAAAATGGAATATGCGTGTTGTATTCACTTCTAACCCTATTAATTTATAAAAATACGTAAAGTATGAGTAGTCGATGTCATAACGAGTCTTTCAAATTTGAGAGGAAATTTTGTAGGATATGGACAAAATATTCAATGGGAGGGTGATTGGAGATCCCCGGTCCCAGAAGAATCCTTGCATGGATGAAAGGGGGGTGTAAGACTGAGATATCACCTAATGTTTAGGTGGAAATCTTGCAGGATATGAAATAACTCACCTTCGATGAAGTTAGAAAACCTTCATGGCCTCAGAGTAAATCCAAACTTTGGAAAACCTGCTAAATCCATTAACGGATCTATGAAATTGGCTAAGTCCTAATTTCAGACCGTTTCCCAGAGGAAAACCCTGTGATGAATCGGGGAAGATCATAGCCATTGATGTGACGTGATGAAGAGATCTCAACCTTACGTTGGAAGGTGGTATTGTTGGAAGTCTCGAGTCRTGGAKTYGAGAGAAGGAGAGAGAGWGTGACAATGAAGAATTCCTGGAGCATCATCAGTCGTCGACTGATGTGATGGGAAGATTAGAACCATTCAACAGGAAGTCGAGTCATTAAAAATGACTAATAGTTGGATCATTGAGATCCGATGACAATGAAGACTTGGGAAACAATCAAGATCTTTTATCAACATATAGGAAATATTAAATCTCATCCTTAGAAGATCATAAACACCACTTAAGAAAGGAAAAAATGGAAGTGATGTAGAAGTTCTAGTGCACTTCGAGGGGTGACGCGTGTCGACAACTAATAGTCGACATGATGAAAGTTGTCTCTGTGGGAGTGGAAGTCTTTAACTCTTCACCTTGAAACATAGTCGTCGGATCTATATGCCATGTATCACAGTAATTCTTCAGAAGATGATGGATAGAGTTCTGGAACAAGGCTAGGGAGTTGAGCCAACAACGAAAACATCCCAAGGTTAAACGATAATCGTTGGTTGACGAAGTGGTGAGATGAAATCTCCACCGTGGATATGTGTAGGCACTACCTGTCCACCATAGAAGAGGTTAAAGTGGAAGACATTATTTTTCATGAAATTCAAAGGCACCAACATGATCAAAGTCGTTAGATGACAAATATTAAGAGCCATTAGATTTGGGGTTGAACAATTAGAGAGTTCATCGTCGGAAATTGTTGTTGGGGGTGACATATAAATCCTATTATCACACAATTTGTACTTTGATAGAAGAAGAGGTGAATGGAAATAAAATTGGCATAATAGGAGACTATCCTATCACTATCACCTCAATAGGATGTCCCTTTCTATTTAGGGTGGTAGTCCCAGGGGAGACGTCCCCGGTGACCTGGGGGTTTGAGAAGGAAAAGTCAAAGTGGATAGGTAAATATCCCCTCTCAAATGTCACCATCGATCAGAAAGTTTGGTTTTAGTAATCAATGAAGAGATAATATGTCAGAAGTGTACCTAGCCGGAACAAAGCAACAAGAAAACTATATATTTGCAAGTGCACTTGTTGGTTAGCACTTCATAAAACCATGGAATTTATTAATAAAATAAATCTGTTGAATATGGTGAAGTAAACATAAATCTTATAACAACAATGTTTATAGAGAAATACTTCACATAAAATATCTTGAAACTAGCTTCAAAATGACTAAAAACCATTAGCCATTGAATTCATAACATTAGCATTTGACAGAAGCACATAAGACAAGGTATATAATTCATCCTTTACAATTTCTTTTTTGATCTTTTAATGCTGCATCTAATGGTTGTATATTACTTTAGTAAAAACAACAATGTTGTTAGTAGGTCAAGCTATTATAGGGTTAGAAAGTGTTAGTGGGTTGTTCAAAGAGTAGGTTTTGAAGGTTGTGTTGATCAATTACTCTTAGTGAGGACTTAGAATAGTGCTTTCTTAGGGAAAATGGAGTCAATAAAGTGGAAACAAATGTTGAAAGTAAGGGATGATAATAGGAGATCCAAAGACAAGAGGGGTTGATAATTGAAGTGTTGGTAATCCAAGGCTTCAACCACCAAACCTTAGGGGTAAATGACTACTAAGGTGTAGGTAACCCTAGGCCTTAGTAGATTTTCCTCCCTCTTTAACTCAAAGATGAAGCAAATGATGGCTAATATGAAGAAATAAGTGCTAGGGTGTTGCAATGGCAAGGCCTTTAGCAATGGCTTCAAGAAAAATGACTTATTGGCAAAATCTAGTAGGTGAATAACTATTGAGATAAGGACAATAACATGTGCTTAATCTCCTAGGGTTTCAATCTAGCAATTTCATAATATTAGTAAAATACAAAGTAAAGATACTATAACCATTCAAAGAAAAGAATAATTTCAAAATTCCACTTACATTCACCAAGAATAATCTAGCATATGCCCTAGTTGAAGACTTTCCACCAAGAAAATGCCAAAAAACACCAAGATTAGCCTCCTCCAACAAGTGCGCACTAAATTTCATTCATAAAAACCTAAGTAGGGATAAAATTACAGACCTCACAAGTGTGAGTGAAAGATGATGAAAAATAAGAGGCAATTTCCCCTTATGTATACAATACCAAAGACCAAAATTAGGTAAAAAAGGTTGACATGGCCAATTACAAATAATAACCATTTTTTACATCAAATGTCACAAATAAACCCTAAATCAAGCTGCTAAGGTGAAGCCATTCCCCTTTAGGGTGACGTTAGTCCCTTTTTTTGCAATGTTGGCCTCCTGGAGCAAAACGTTAGGCCTTCCTGGGCCTTAGGAGTCTGCCACACATGCCACTTGGCACACAACTAACTCCAAAACATCCCAAAACATTGGATGATGTCATGGGTGACCTAGGTGATGTCATAGGCCTTCCAAGGCCTACATCACGATGGAAAGGGAACAAGCCCCTAGGTCTAGGCCTATCAGGTTGCCCCTAGTGAAATTTACTCCTCTTTCTCTCGTGCAATCCTCTGATCTATCTTTTCCTCCTATTGGGGTCTCAACATCCATCTGGTGGTATTTTATCCCCATGGAGGTCTGAACTAAACATCTCCCCATGTATACCTATCCATCGGGGTACCTTCCCATAGAGTGTGCCCCTGCAACATCAACATATACTCCCTCCATGAGATCATAATTCACAGGGATCATAGAAATGTCAATCACATATAATCATCAATTTTATTAAACATGTGCATAAAACCCCCTTTACCCGGACAAGTGCTGAAAGAAATTATTCTAATCTAAAAGCCAAGTTTGGAGGAAACGCTAGGGTGTCCTATTGGGCTAATTCTCATTAGATGTGGGATGCTTCTGCGAGAATTCAAACCTAGGCAATGTGAGTGTATGAGGTGGTAAGGGATTTCTAGGCAAGAGGTGCAATGATACCAGGGAAAAGTATGGCTTACCTGCGGTTGCCTGTAAAAAGGGTGAGATGCACCTGTCATGGATGCAAATGTTTCCAAGCCCATTCATTCCTTTTATCTTTATTCTTATTTATTTTTCTTTTAAGAGGCTAGTTAGGGGACACTGCCTTGGCGTGGTGACCAGTGGTGGCAATGTTACCCACAAGCATTTCAGAGAAATGAAAAGGTTGGCTCGTGATGAGACCCCCTTTCTCTTGGTTATGCCACCAAGAGCCACTACCCTAGCGTGGTGACCAGTTTTTGGCAGTTTCATACTGCTACATGCCCATGGACCTAATAGGTCATCTCATGATGAGACCCCCTATCCTCTAACTAGGTCTTGTTTTATTATTTTTTTATGGGTCCCTCTGTTTCTTGCTGAGAAGATTTTTATTGCTTTCTCAGGGATCCCTATGTGAAGCATCTGAAGGTTTCACTCTTTTGGATTTTATCTTTTTTGAGCTACTTTTATCCTTTGGGACTTTAGCCCCTTCTTCCCACAAGGCAAGGTACAACCCTTAGATATTTGGCCAACCCAATGCCCATACCAGTGTAATGGGATGTATGAGTAGGAAAAATATGAAAAGTGGTAAGTATGGTTGGAGAAGATGATGGCCTTTCATGAATACTCCCAATGGAAACTCAAACCCTATGGGTAACAACTTACTAGGCCATCTTGTCATTCCCCCTAGGTGTGGTCAATTGGAAAAGCATAAGATCCAAGCACACATTAGAAGAAAAAATAATTAAATGCACATATTCAAAGGTTTTGAGGATCATAGTGACACATACCATGATACCCAGACTCATTACCTCATGGTGCAAGATCTATCTTTGCTACAGGACCAAGTCGAGGTGATGATTGTTGCTAAAAAAGTGAAGGCGGTGAAGAATGAAAGGATGGGCCCTTCAGGGCCATGCTCAAGTCGATCTAGCTCTCGGTACTCCATGTCTAGGACCTGTGGGTGTTATTGGATAAATCAGTGAATGCGAACATAAACTAATCTCCCTAGATCCACTTGGATCTAGAACAAAACAAGACAGGTTATGACGCTTTCCCTAAGTTACAATCATTGAATTTACTACCAAAGAAGGAATGGATGACATACCTTTAGATATCGCTTCCTTATATCTTTGTTGTCTCTGCTTTGCTCTGGTGCTATTGTGAGATGAAATCTGCAATGACACAAACCAACCAAAGTTAAAGCAACAATAGTAGATTCAATGAAAACCTAAACATGTGATCAAGGAGTCGTGTAATAAAATGCTAATGATTTTATGGGAAATAAACATGTCACTGTATTATATAATGTGGAAGAAAGATACAACCAGATGCATTGATGTCGTCAGGTTCCTTCCAATAGTTCCTTGCTTCCCATACACTTCTAATCCACGGATTCTGAGACTATAGATCTGATATCTTCTCAAAATCTATCTTGAAAAAGGAAAGCTCAAAACCAACATAGGCCCAAAAAATCCAAGCTACAAAACTCAATAACAATCCAATCTAACTTTCTCCATGAGAGCTCCTCTCCTTTTATAAGTTGAATAGGATAAGGTGAGGAGGTTAGGATGATCCCACTAAATCATGAAAGCGAGTAAGATCCAAACCATTTGGAAGCCACCTCACCGTAGAAGCTTCTCCTTCTAGAAGCATCGAGAAGATGCTCATTTTTCCCATGTACGAAGATTTCCGCACCCCATACATAGTGTATCTTGCAGAAACTTTGCAACCTGGATTTACTACATCCTGCAGAAATCAAGCATTTCCGCCTGTGTATAGAGCAGTCTGTGGAAATCCTCTTTAATAAGGTTTTTATATATGAAAACACAACTTATTCTCTCAGTAAAAGTTATTTTCCCTTCTTTCTTCAGGAATTTGGGCCACTGACCCCTCTGAAGGAAAAATATAGGTTTATATCATTAACGGTCATAGGGATGAAAAACATAATGTGTAACAGAGAGCACCCCAACGTATGAAGTTAGAACATAGTGATAGATGAAATACTTTGTCGAGTGTGTGTAGGGAACAAGGAATAGTCGGTCGGAAACCTGCCAACAAACAAAGAAATACAGTACAATAATATATCATCACTGAGGTAGGAATTCCCATACTCAGAATACAAATGAATCAAAACATAAATTCTAACATGTGAATATCCATGTCAAGTAATACAGGTCATAGCCACCAAACATACACTATGGATCCATGACATTATGACTCAAATCTGAACATAGCCACCAAAAATACACCGTGGATCTATGTTTTAAAGACTCAAATTTGAACATAGCCATGAGACATACAATGTGGATCTATGCAACAATGAAAACTAAATATACTCCAATGCAACCTAAATCTGTCAGAAAAGATTCAGGGTCTTCATCTCCACCACTCTACATTACGAATCTAACCATGCGAATACATGTGTTGAAGTTGAACATGGTATAAACCACTCGATTACCGATCATTAGTGAATACTGTTAACAAGTGCAAGGGAAAAATCACCATTAATTCCAATGACTCCCAAGGTACTCCAGTACAATCCAACGAATGTGAATCAATGAGCTAAGGTCAAACATTGGGGTCAATAATGAAAACCCACTGTCGAAAGCAAGGAAACCTATCATTAAGGCATGCAAGTTCCAAGGTACCAATTAGTTTCTAAGTCTAATTCTTGGATAATGAGTTGAAGTCGATAGGAAAAGACTCATCACAGGAAGGCCTTAATGTATACCCCATCAATGACACGAAATGGGTAACAAGATTTGAAGTAGATCACAGTAATAAATGATTTATGACTGACTTAGGGATGTTCGATGCAATATAAGGCTTAAGGACTGCAGAAATGGCCGACGCGATAGAAGGCTTTTCAGGTTGAACTTCTCTTTGAACATATTGACGACACGACAACTGTCTTGGAAACACAGACTCAACAACAGGGATCACAAACCAAATTGTAATCTTATAAAGGAGTATGACCAAGAGATGAGTGGATTTTCCAACCTAGACACAAATCAAGTGAAAGGGTGTTATGTTCAAAGGTGAATCTTCCATGGAATATAGGTTTAGACACATTTCTTTCCCAATTTTACCCCCACCATTTCTAGCGAGTACCTCTTTATTTTTACACAAGCTTGAGGAGGATAACATATGCTTGAAATGTAAGCCCATTCTTCAGATGAGTCCCTCGGAGTATGTTTAACCAACCCTAGGAAGGAGTGATGTGGTCCCATATGGGTCTTTCGATGTTTGTTTAACGAATCCAAAGAGAGAAAAATCGAGGGTTTTTCATGTTTATAGAGTTTGAAAAACACTTAAAGAGAACACTCTCAGTTCATTTTTAGTAAAGTAGTCTGATGAGACCAAGAAAGAGATAAACTATCGCTCAACAGATGTTTTCTTCAAATACGTTAATGAGCGTGAAAAGAACAAGGTCTCTCGGCAATCTTTTCATGTTTAGAGAGTCTAAAAAGAGCTTAAAGGGAACTCCAGTGGGTTCCTTTTTCGTATAACCTTTACGAGTCTGAAAATTTGATAAAAGTATACTCAGTTACATTCTCATTGATTTATGAGCATGATAAAGAACAAATACTAAGCTCGATAACTTATTCTCATGTATTTATGAGCATGAGAAAGAACAAAGACTAAGCTCGGGATTGTTTTCATTTTTATGCAATCTTTAAAACAAAACAAATCTATGCTTGGACCTGGTTTTAGTTTTACACAGTCTTGAACCAGAGGAAACTATGCTTGAGGTAAGTGGTATCATTTTTACACAAGCTTGAACCATAGAAAACTATGCTTGGACTTCCCAACGCATAACACGGGAGTGGTTGGTACTTAGCCCCCAGCTTAAGAAACTAGCGGTTCTAACTTCAACATGAAGTCTAGAGGCTGAAATCATTGCCCCCCAAGCTTCATTTCATCCAACTGCAAAGGTGGATGAAATGAAGCTTCAAATACTAAACAAAGTACTTAACTCAAATAGAGCGGGGGAAAACTTATTTCATTTTTTAACGAGCTTGACACAAGAACATGAACTATGCTCGAGAATCCAGGTTCAATCCCTAGCCCTCTATTTCATTTTTTAACGAGCTTGACACATAAACATGAACTATGCTCATAACCCCTGTTTCATTTTTTAATGAGGTTTCCACAAAGATGCAAAAACTATCCTCGTAACTGGTTTTATTTTTTAATGAGCTTGAAATCAGAAAGTCAAGCTCAAGGCTGGTTTCATTTTTTAACGAGCTTGAAATCATAAAAGCATGCTCAAGATGGTTTATTGATCATGGCTTCGAAGAGGATAGTTCTCTAGAAGGACACCATGTCAAGGGACAAAACTCGGTCATGGCCTCCAAGAGATCTTCATTTGACGAAAGAAACACACTCTGGAAGGAACACATGTCGAGGGTCGCGATAGGGGTAAGGAGGTCAGGCTCCAATAGCCCTACCGAAGAGATCACCATGTCAACTACCGGATCTAATTCATAAGATATTTATCTTACAGTAAGAGGCTCATCTTCATCAGCAGTTGAAGGCATGGGAGACAACGCCACATAATTGACATGTGGCAGGGGTGATATCGTCTACATATAAGAACCATTTAGGGAGGTCATCTAATCAGGATCAGTGAATGAAAGTTGATCAATAGTCACAATTCTTCCATTGTGAGGGAAATATATCACATGAAAAAGAGTGGGAACAATAGATTTCATGGTATATACATAATCCCTCCCAAGGAGTAAAGAGAAATCCAAGAGGTCTTGGACTACCATAAAATCAATAAAGATAGTTTTCCCACCCAAAGTTACATGAAATTGAGAAAGGGTCCCTAAAGGTTGATTGGTTCTTCTATTAAAAGATAACATATTATGTGTAACCGATGCAATTTGAGGACAACCCAAAGCTTTCCAAGCAATAGAGTACAAAATACTAATGGACACACCTTCATCTATCAACTTCTGAGGAACGTCCCGACCACAAACCTATACTATAATCTGGAAACGAATGTGAGAGGGAATACAAGGTCCAGTTAGCACACCCCAATTAAAAAGTATGGCCTCATTACTTGGATGAGGTTCCACAGGAGAAGGAGGATTGCCCCCCGGCATGGTATATTCTCTATCAATGAGAAAAACATGGGCAGTATCGGGTTTACTCTCTAGCAAGGGAGTAGGATCGACCGATGACGGTATCAGATCGACCACTTGGGTTTCATTCTCCAAGGGAAGAATGGGGTCGACGGGTGGAAAAGGATCGACCAATTGGGTTTCACTCTCTAACGGGAGAGTGGGATCGATTGAGGATGGGATCAGATCGACCATTTGGGTTGCATTCTCTAACAAAAGAGTGGGATCGACTGAGGATGGGATTGGATCGATCACTTTGTCAACTGGTTCAACTAAGGATGTGAGTAGATTGAATACATGATCAACCAAATTTACCGATGAAGGGGTCATATTGATCATTCCATCAACTACAGGTGGGTCGAGAGTAAGCTTGTGATAAGAAGCTAGAAGTCGGGGTTGTGAAACAGTCATGTCTTCCACTAATTTCGAGACTTCGTCCATACGATGGAAAAGGTGAGTTAGATGACTCCCTTTGCATAACATACACGAGAAATTGACTCTACTTTTCTTCTTCCCAATGGTTTCATGACCAGTTGATGAGAGGTCATCAGCATGTTGTTCATAGGCTAAATACATGGGCTGGAGAGGGTGTGTAGACCATGCTTCTATAACCTTGGATATACCAGGGAAATCCTTAAGAAGATGGCCACCCTTACAAATCATGCAAGGGTACTTGGGCTTACGGATTGTTTGGGTGATCTTGGCATCATCAACACTCCCAGCACGATTAACAGTAACTAGTTTCTTTCCAACATGTCCGACAGTAGTTGGAAGTTTGGACCCTTCTTTATTTTTCTTCTTCTTATTCTTTCTTTTCTTCTTCTTCTTATCCACTAAGTTACTAGCTTTAGAGATTTCACTCGAGGAAGAAGATGAAACGGAAGAAGACTTTGAAAGTGAAGAAGGTGAAGAAGATTTTACTGGTGAAGAAGGTGAAGGATCAACATGAGGTTTATGTTATTGGGAGGAAGCGCTTAAAAATGAAGCACTAACTGCATTCAGGACTACCTGAGTGGAAAACAACCATACCAGTAATCCAATTGTGAGACCTAGAAGGCTGAAAGTAGCGATGTGAGGAGGACTAATGTTTCTGTAAGAAGGAAAAACAAAAGGTTCCCCTGGAGCAGAGGTTCCTTCATTGGTCATTCCGGGAACTAACACCATTAAATACATATCCAATCTAGAGTCTGGTAGGGAAAACAAACAACACACACTAAAAATCTAGGAAGCAAACAAGCAAACAAAACCTTCTCACAATGAACACACTAGTTGGTGATGAAATCCAACATCGTGAGAACAATATAAGAAGGGGATGAGATAGAGCGGGTGGAAACGTTACGTAGACGACCTGCTTAACAGACTTACACCCTGATGAAAGCTCCCACACATAATAATGGGTATACCCTCCAAGGATCCTGAGTGAGTTTGGCCAACGTTGATTCCAGGTACCATGAAGACTTGCCCCTTCGCAGTCACCTCATGTAAAAACCCTAAAGAGATAGGCCACTAAGGTTACCAATTACTACAATGATTCCTGGGGAAACAATCGACAATCCAATCCATGTGCAAAAGCAGGGTATCTAGCCCAAAATCAACTTGAAACGCTTCCACTCATCATTGTGGGTATACCTTCAAGCGACCCCCATAATACACGCAAACTCTACCAGTCTCAATGAGACCTCGCGATTGACCCTTGTGTTAGAAGGGATTTCCAGGAAAAAATGTAGCAAGTGGATTTCATTACTCCCTAATGAAAGATTCTATGTTTGTTTGCAGCTTTGGAAAGTTATCTTTCACACCTATTCCAAATCCCTATAATTAATCTAATGTAAGTTTGCTACCAGAAAATATAAAAAATGTCTAATCAATTTTTATAAGCACTTATTTTAAGGTTGTTGTTACTCAAGAGGAAAATGGCATGGACTAGATGATGTTTTGACTAACTCTAAACAATGCAAAGAAATGAGAATGCAAATATTTCACTTCGATGAAAGCTATATTATGAGAAGGAGAAAACATTTATCATTCCCAGATGCACAATTTCCCAAAATTTAATTAAACTCATAAATATCAAGAATTTTAAGAAATGATCAAAAGAGACTATACACCAATACACGATGCTTGCCCCCCCCCCAATTTTAGGATTCAAGACTAAAAAAATGCCAAAAACCCTGCAATTTCACTACTTCAAATGAAAATATGCCTCCAATATAATGTAAAGCAAGAAATTAAATATTTTTTGTTTCAAATATAGCTAAAAGAAATAGCAAATATTTATAAAAAAAACCCAAACAAATTTTCTCTTTTAACATGAACTATTCAATAAAAGAAAAATAAGTTCTTTCACTAAACAATTCTAAAGAAAAAACAATGCTTTGCAACTGAAAGACACTCAAAGCAAAGACCAAATATTTCAAAATCAAACAAAGTAGAGATGACTAAAATCAGCTCAAAAATTGTCAAGTAGACTGCAAACAGTCAAATACATGCTCCAAAAGTTCATCCCGGGTGATCAAAACAAAACTAGGCATCAAAAGACAAAAATACCCAATCCAAAAAAAATTACAGACACCGTCACAGGCCAGCAATAGGTTACAGTATGGAAATATGTGGTTTCCATAGGCCATATATGGGAAAGGTGTGGAAAGTACGCACTGGTCTAAATAGTAAGGGTGTGGCAACCAAAGGTTTCCGCAGGCTACATATAGAATACAGTGCAAAAATGCCTGTAAATAAAAGAAAATTGGAAAGAAGACAAAGAGTCTCAATGAAATTTCAAATCCAGAGAGTCTGGATGGATCCCCCACAGACTCAGAGACTAGAACCCAAACAATAAAAGCAAGAAAACAAGGAAAACTAGGAAAACAATATGTTCCCTAGTGGAGTCACCAATTTTGTTATTGGATAAATCAATGAATGCAGACATAAACTAATCTCCCTAGATCCACCTGGATCTAGAAAAAAACAAGGCAGGACATGACGCTTTCCCTAAGTTACAATCATTGAATTTACTACCAAAGAAGGAATGGATGACATACCTTTAGATGTCTCTTCCTTATATCTCTGTTGTCCTTGCTTCGTTCCGATGCTCTTGTGAGATCAAATCTGCAATGACACAAACCAACCAAAGTGAAAGCAACAATAGTACATTCAATGAAAACCTAAACATGTGATCAAGGAGTCATGTAATAAAATGCTAATGATTTTATGGGAAAGAAACATGTCACCGTATTATATAATGTGGAATAAATATAAAACCAGATGACTTGATCTCGTCAAGTTCCTTCCAACAGTTCCTTGCTTCCCACACACTTCTAATCCATGGATTTTGAGACTGTAGATCTAATAGCTTCTCACAATCTCTATCTTGACAAAGAAAAACTCAAAACCAACATAGGCCCAAAAACTCCAAGCTACAAAACTCGATAACAATCCAATCTAACTTTCTCCATGAGAGCTCCTCTCCTTTTATAAGCTAAAGAGGATAAGGTGAGGAGGTTAGGATGATCCCACTAAATCATGAAAGCGAGTAATATCCAAACCATTTGGAAGCCACCTCACCATAGAAGCTTCTCCTTCTAGAAGCATCGAGAAGATGCTCGTTTTTCCCACATACGAATATTTTTGCACCCTAAACATAGTGCAACCTGCAGAAACTTCACAGCCTGGATTTAGTACAACCTATGGAAATCAGGCATTTTCGCACCCTGTGTATAGAGAAGCCTGCAAAAATCCTCTTTAATAGGGTTTTTATAGAGGAAAACACAACTTCTTCTCTCAGGAAAAGTTATTTTCCCTTATTTCTTCAAGAATTCAGGCCACTGAACCCTCTGAAGGTAACATATAGGTTTACATCATGAACGGTCATAAGGATGGCAAAAATAATGTGTAATAGTGGACCTCAATACATAATCTCCTCAGTTATCCCTAGGTTAAGGGATAACATTTGGCTCCAACTCGGGGACATGTGCTCACAGTAGAACGCATGAGAACCTCAACATCTTTGGCATAACCCGTAACCTGCTTGATCTCAACATAAGTTTGTTACCAATCATTTGGGTTGGTGATATCACCCCTGAATCATATATATATAATACAAAATGTAAAAACAAGCATATGTACAAATGTGAATACAAACTACTCTAGCATGAAATGCAAATGGTATGTATAATGGATACAAATGCCTACTTACCTTCTCTTACCTGTGAATTCAAGTCTCCACCCCTTGATGGGGTTTGAGGAGGTGCCTACTAACTGGTAATGGATGCCTTCTTCCTTCCAATGTGGATAAATAATAGGTATCATTGATCGACTTCCTTCCAATTTTGAAATGTCCAAAACAAAATTGTGTATCCCCTTTGACATTAGTAGGATTTCCCTTCGTGGTGTCCCACATCCAAACTATGTCTCCTTTTCTGTATTCTCTCATTCTGAACTTGGTTGTTTCTTGGACAACCCTAGTATATTGTGGAGAGGGAGGAGGGTGGGACTCTATTGTAAAAACTTCTTGTTGGGATGGTTGAATCAATATATTGTCTTCTCCCTTCTTTAATACTTTAAAAGCCCCAACTTCTTTACATTTATATTTTTCCAGGAGTGGCTGGTAATATTCTCTTTTTGGCCAATTGTATTTGATCAAAGTCTTCCTCCATGGAAAACGACATATCATCAGGAGAAAATTCAAGAAGACTTTCCATTATTGGTTCATGTGCCTTGTCAGTTTTGACAGGGTTATTAATTTCTTTCACATGGATTCTGGTCATTGGCACATTCGGGAGATGACTTATTGTTCCATTGTTCATAGGTTCATTGATTTAGGTGAGGTCCATCTCAAGAGTGCCTCTCAGCATTGAAGAAAATTTCCTATATAATAACATCCCCCACACATCTGGGACATCTACTACGACTATGTCGATATGGATCACTCTCTCAGGGTATTTCCCAAGGCATACTTCCACATTTTCAACTACCCCATGTGTGGGTATGGCTCTAGACTCAAATACACACATATTCCTATAAGTTTGTGTGACCTTTAGTCCCAATTGTTGCATGACCTTGAGGGACATCATGTTGGCACCCACCCTTTAATCCAACATACAATTGTTGAGGATCTTGTTATTCATCAACAAGGTCATGAAGAAAGGTGGATGTTCAACCCTAAAGTGATCGACTTGTAACATGATAGGAGGGTCCATTGGTCCATCTGATATTTTGAAAAAATTATCAAATCTTTCCTTGACGAATGGTACCTTGATGACTTCTATTAAGGGGATGGTCACGTGCATATTGGATAGTGCCCCTTCAAAGTCAAATTTTAAGTCCACTCTTTCAGTTTTGGGAGGGTTCCTAGGAAGGAGAATGTTCATTGGTGGAGGCCTTGTTTAGGCTACTGTAGGATTGGAAGAGAGAGGCTGGTTTAGCTTCTTTTGTCTAGTATACACCTGGAATTCTTGTTTCATCAATTTCTCTCTTGATTCTTGTTCCAAGTTGTTTATCACCTCCATCCTAGCCTTCATGGTTGCTTCTTTTATTCTCTCTTGATGTTCCTCTAGGGAAATATTAAGGAAGATCTGAGGGCCCTATATGGTATGGTTCATCATATTTACTTGGTCATGGCCTCCATTGTTGTAAGGACATTCATGCTCCCAACGTGCCTCACTGAATTGTAAGCACCAAGGATTTTCATCCTCCACATTTGTAGGAGCTAAAGTATTTGGAACCTCTTGATCATTATTTGGTCTGAAAACTTGGTTCCCTTTTTGGAATTGACCTTTGTATGGAACCCTAGGGGATTGATGTTGAGCTCTTTCTAGGTTGAAAATTATAATCATCATTAGTTCTTGGGTTTTTTCCATGCCATCTATAGTCATCTGCAACTTAGCCAAGCTAGCACCAACGTTCGAGGTAGGCTCAACATTGTGGAATATCTTGGGTTTAGTGTCCATTTTGATTCTTGGGGCCGAGAAAGGTTCAACTTTGGATGATAGAAGGTTGTCTTCAATCCTTGTGGCTACTTCTTGAGCTTCTTGGATCATTTGGGGATTCGTGTCTATGAGGAGATACCCCAACTGACCAGTAAAGGCTTTGGTATAGATATAAAGGAGGAAAATATGAGTTAGATGATGACTCACATAGATTTTTTGTAATAGGGTTTCAAACCTACTATGGAATTATATAATGGCCTCGTTCTCTTGTTTCACAAGGTTATTCTTCCTTGTCAGTAGCATGTTTGGGTATTCCTTGATACACCATCATTTAATAAAAACTTCTCTTAACTTATCCATGGTTTTAATACTGCCATCAGGAAGACTATTGTACCAATGTCTTGAGCCATCAAGGAGGGTATGAGAGAGAAGTTTCATAACCAAGTCTTCAACATCATCACTAATGGGATGAAGCTGGAAAAATGCCCAGAAATTTCTCATATGATCCTTGGCATTGATTACATCATTACTGATGAACTAAGGCATCCATTTCTCGTACTTGGGGGGCATTTTCCTAGGGTAGCCTGGTATAGCTATCATGTCTAGTGGGTTGAAAATATTGGATGACCATTGTCTTTGGTTATTGGATTGGGTTGGGATGTTGGTATGAGTTCCTATGCTAGACATTGTGTTTAAAGGAAGACTGCCTCCGAAGAGTGATTTCACTACATGAAAGTTTCAAGGAGGCTTTCTTCTAAAGGATTGAGGAGGGTTATTGTACCTCCTTGTGGATTATGGAGTCTCCATATAATTTTATTGAAATTATCAAAGAGATAAGGGAAACACCCTTAGTGGAGTCACCAGGTAAGCTTGTAAGATAAATATTCTTGAGGAAAGGCTTACCAAAAAAGTGTCATCTTTGAGGACAATTGACTCAGTGTTCCTCGACAATGGTGCCAAAATGTTATCGCACAATTTATACTTTGATAGAATAAGAGGTGAATGGAAATAAAATTTATGTAACGGGAGACTATCTTATCATTGTCACCTCAATAGGATGTCCCTTTCTATTTAGGATGCTAGGCCCAGGGGAGACGTCCCCGGTGACCTGGGGGTTTGAGAAGGCAAAGTCAAAGTGGCTAGGTAAAGATCCCCTCTCACAAGTCACCACTGATCAGAAAGTTTTGTTTTAATAACCAATGAAGAGATAATATGTCAGAAGTGTACCTGTCAGGAACAAAGCAACAAGAAAACTATATATTTGCAAGTGCACTTATTGGTTAGCACTTCATAAAACCATGAAATTTCTTAATAAAAGAAATCTATTGAATATGGTGAAGTAAACATAAATATTATAACAACAATGTTTATAGAGCAATGCTTCACATAAAATATCTTGAAACTAACTTCAAAATGACTAAAAACCATTAACCATTGAAGTCATAACATTAGCATTTGACAGAAGCACATAAGACAAGGTATAATTCAGCCTTTACAATTGCTTTTTTGAGCTTTTAATGTTGCATCTAATGGTTGTATCTTACTTTAGTAACAACAACAATATTGTTAGTAGGTCAAGCTATTCTAGGGTTAGAAAGTGTTAGTGGGTTGTTCAAAGAGTAGGTTTTGAAGGTTGTGTTGATCAATTACTCCTAGTGAGGACTTAGACTACTTCTTTCTTAGGGAAAATGGAGTCAATAAAGAGACAACAAATGTTGAAGGTAAGTGATGATAATAGGAGAGACAAAGACAAGAGGGGTTGATAATCAAAGTGTTGGTAAGCCAAGGCTTCAACCACCAAACCCTAGGGAAAAATGACTACTAAGGTGTAGGTAACCCTAGGCCTTAGTAGATTTTTCTCCCTCTTTAAATCAAATATGAAGAAAATGATGGATAAGATGAAGTAATAAGTTCTAGGGTGTTGCAATGGCAAGGCCCTTAGAAATGGCTTCAAGAAAAATGATGTCCTGGCAAAATCTAGTAGGTGAATAACTATTGAGATAAGGACAATAACATGTGCTTAATCTCCCAAGGTTTTAATCTAGAAATTTCACAATCTTAGTAAAATGAAAAGTAAAGATATTATAAACATTCAAAGGAAAGAATAATTGCATAATTTCATTTACATTCACCAAGAATAATCTAGCATATGCCCTAGTTGAAGACTTTCCACCAAGAAAATGCCAAAAAACACCAAGATTAGCCTCCTCCAACAAGTGTGCACTAAATTTCAGTCATAAAACCCTAAGTAGGTCGCAAATTTCAGACCTCACAAGTGTGAGTGAAATATGATGAAAAATAAGAGACAATTTCCCCTTATTTATACAATACCCAAGACCAAGATTAGGTCAAAAGGGCTGACATGGCCAATTACAAATAATAACCAGTTTTTACATCAAATGTCACAAATAAACCCTAAATCAAGCTGCTAAGGTGTCTTCATTCCCCTTTAGGGTGACATTAGTCTTTTTTTTGGCAACGTTGGCCTCCTGGAGAAAAACGTTAGGCCTTCTTGGGCCTCAGGAGTCTACCACACGTATCACTTGGCACACAACTACCTCCAAAACATCCCAAAATGTTGGATGATGTCATGGGTGACCTCGGTGACATCATGGGCCTTCTAGGGCCTACATCATGATGGAAAGGGCACAACCCCCCTAGTTCTAGGCTTTCCAAGCTAACCCTAGTGAAACATCCTCCTCTCTCTCTAGTCTAATCCTCTAATCTATCTCTGCCCCCTATTGGGATCTCAACATCCATCTGGTGGGATTTTATCCCAATGGAGGTCTGAGCTAATCATATCCCCATGTGTACCTATCTATTAGGGTACATGTCCATCAAGTCTGTCCCTACAACATCAACAAATATGCCCTCCATGGGCTCATAAGTCATAGGGATCATAACAATGTCAATCACATCTAATCATCAATTTTATTAAACATGTGCATAAAACCCCCTTTACCCGAACAAGTGCTCAAAGACATTATACTAATCTACAAGCCAATTTTGGAGGAAACTCTAGGGTGTCCTATTGGGATATTGCTCATTGGATGTGGGATGTTTCCGGGAGAAGTCAAACCTAGGCCATGTGAGTGGATGAGGCGGTAAGGGATGTCTGGGAAAGGGGTGCAGTGATAGCAAGGAAATGTATGGCTTACTTGTGGGTGCTTCTGAAGAGGGTGAGTTGCACCTGTCATGGATGCAAATGTTTCCAAGCCTATTCATTCCTTTTATCTTTATTCTTGTTTCTTTTTCTTTCAAGAGGCTAGTTAGGGGAGACTTCCCTAGCGTGGTGACCACTGGTGGCAATGTTACCCACAAGAATTTCATGGAAATGAGAAGGTTGGTTCATGATGAGACCCCCTTTCTCTTGGCTATGCCACCAAGATCAACTACCCTGGCATGGTGACCAGTTGTTGGTAGTGTCATACTGCTACATGCCCATGAACCTAATAGACTAGCCCATGATGAGACCCCCTATCCTCTAACTAGGTCTTGTTTTATTATTTTTATGGGTCCCTTTGTTTCTTGCTGAGAAGATTTATATTTCTTTCTCGGGGATCCCTGAGCGAAGCATCTCAAGGTTTCATTCTTTTGGATTTTATCCTTTTCCAACTACTTTTACCCTTTGGGAATTTATCTCCTTCTTCCCACAAGGCAAGGTACAATCCTTAGATATTTGGCCAACCCAATGCCTGGACCAATGTAATGGGATGTATGAGCAGGAAAAAGATGAAAAGTGGTAAGTATCATGGGAGTGAAGGATGGCCTTTCATGAATCCCGCCAGTGGAAACTCAAGCCCTATGGGTACCATCTTACTAGGTCATATTGTCATTCCCTCCAGGTGTGGTCAAGTGTAAAAGCATAAGATCCAAGCACATGCTAGAAGAAAAAATAATTGAATGCACATATTCAAAGGTTTTGAGGATCAGAGTGACACATACCATGATACCCAGACTCATTCCCACATGGAGCAAGTTCCATCTTTGTTGCAGGACCAGGTCGAGGTGATGGATGTTGTTATTGCTGACAAAGTGGAGGCACTAAAGAATGAAAGGATGGGACCTCTAGGGCCATGCTCAAGTCGATATGGCTCTCGGTACTCCATGTCCAAGATCTGTGGGCCTCGAGACATAATCTCCTTATTTATCCCTAGGTTAGGGGATAACAAATTATAAGGAGTAGAACCCTGATGACGATGAAGATCGACCTAGATGATCGGAGCCACTAATCTAGAAGACCATATGGGCCAATTTGAAAGTTCCATGTCAGGTTTGATTCAACACCATGTTGGATCGCACAAGTGACAGGATCCATGTGGAAGTGAGATAAAATTGTCCATTGAAAGCCCGAAAACTTCGAGAGGTTATAACTCTTGATATGGAGCTAGAAATTGGGCAAGATTATAGTTGTTGGAAAGCTCTTGATTAGTACAATCCATTCATGGGATGCATTGTTAGAGAATGATTTATTGCAAGAAGAGGAAATTTTGACATCCCACCAACCTAAGAGTTATCGTGTCGGGTGTGTTACAGAGTGGTATAAGAGTAGAGTTCAAACTCTATGCTTGAATGGGCTACCAAGGCCGCTTAAAACTGTTTTAGAAAATTTTGATGTTTCTTGGAATGCATGTTTTAAAATGATGATGTAATTGATAACAAGGGTTGTTGTTTCAACATGTAGGATGTATTGCAAGGAAAGAAAAGGTGAATGGTGTAGTGAAACATGGAAGACACATCAAATTTCATAGATGAGGAATCTAATATCCAGAGGGATAGATAAACCCCTCCAGATTTGATAGCCACTGTTAGAAGCCTAAAGGAAGATAATGAGAGGCTCATGAGGGCTCAATTTGAGTAGGCATAATTTATTGCAATATTACTGTAGATTTTGTCTAAAATCCAGAAGCATCTGCAACAAGGCCCCAGTAACACAGAGTTACAACAATCAAAAAATTTGAAGACCCCATCAGATGCTCAAAGGCATGGATTAAGTCATAGAAATGTGGGAAGAATATCTTCCAAGAAGATGCATCAAGATGCCAAGAAGGGAAGATCCAGTGGAAGTGTTTCCACAGAGTCATCTAACAGGGAGACTACTTATGAGGAATTATCCAATAGTGTCACAAAGTCAAGTGTCCCTAAGAAGAAGAAGAGAAGGCATTCTCAGAATTCTCTAACTGAAGAATTAAAGAATGCTAAGCCGCCTACCCTTGATGGAGAAACTGAGAAAGGAGAATAATTTGAGGCATGGTTGTTTGGTTTGAAAATAGTACTTCCAGGTACACAATTACTCTGAGAATACAAAGGCAACGATTTCCATTTTCAATCTAAATGGAGGAGCCTCCATTTGGTGGGAGGACCTTAAGGAAATCAAAGAAATGAAGGAAAGCAGATTGAATTGGAAAGTCATACCTATCAGAGAAGTACTTCGATGACAAAATCAAGGAATTCCATGAGCACAAGTTGTGTCAACTTACTATGAATTCCTATGATAAAATATTCATGGAACTACTGAGGTACTTTCCTTACCTCAAATATGAGAAAGAAAGAGTGCAACGTTTTCTCAATGGCTTGCCACAATCCTATCAGGACATAATTTAATTTGATAAGACAAAGACATTGGAGGACACTACAAGGAAGACCAAGTGTTGTTATGATCAATCTAGTCACAAGCAAGAGCCTTCCAAGGATTGGAAAATAAAGGATAAGAGTGGATTCTAGAAGAAGGGATTCAATTCCTTTCCATATAAGAATTCAAGGTGTCAGAAAAATAGGTGTGCTCGTTTCACCATAGACAATATAGAAATATTGTCACCCAACCATAGGCACTAAGGCCACGCCCGAGCACCTTAACCTTGACACAGCTAATAATTTCAGAAACAAACCAATAGCCATCCAAGATAGCACAACTTTCTCCAAGGCTAGCACACCAAGAAAGAATAGCCAAAGACCAAGCAAAAAGTCCAAACCATAACCAAGAGACCAAGTCACCACTGCTGCAAATGCATTTGTCCTCCAATCATCCACACTTCTTATCCTTATGTAGTTGTGAGTGAGTGAGTGACAAATAAGCTCTAGCGCCCTCTATTTATACTGCTCCATATCACTTGATTGGGTCGTCTTCTCTTCCCAAAGGCTAATAACTCAATATTAAATATTCTCTTGAGCCGACTTGTCTTCTAGGGTTATTATCCAATGTTTTAGGGTTTCTCTTGCTTCTCAGAATATTCTAGTCTCATCAAAGGTTACATGTGGAAGTCAATACCTCCTACAACTACCATAATATCAACACTCCCTCCTATCTAGGGATGTATTAAAGGTAATGGTATTGAGAAAAAAAAAACCATTCAACTAGTAGCATCATCATAGCCACATAGGATATCTCATGATTAAATCATGAGCACCATCATCATTAACCAACTAGATAGCCTACATGGCAATCAGAACAATTCCATCCAATAGAACACAACTATTTCTATTCATAGTAGTGTACAACTACTATCCATTGGTACACAACCACTCTTATTAGCACACTGCTACTAACCAGTGACACAAAGTCACTACCAGTGGATCACATCCACCACAGTAGCATACAACTATTGTTTAGAGACATACAATGTCTAAAACAATCATATCATCTGATATCAACCTGCATAAACAATATCATGATACAAACTGAGTCATATGGGATATTCTTCCACTCACATCTGTGATATCTGGAAGAGCATATGCCCTCAGAAAGTGAAGCATCAGTTATGGGATATCTGGACTATTCTTCTCAAGCATAGAAGAATAATTGTCCCTAATTTCTAAACCTGGACCATTCACCTAACTGGGTCATTCCTCCGACACTAATCACAGTGCAACCTAGAGAGAATGAGTCTACCCTAGGCAATGACTGTCCTTTATTGTTGAACCTATACCATTCACCTAACTAGGCCATTCCTCTGAAACTAATCACAGTGCAACCTGGAGAGAATGAGTATGCCATAGGGAATGACTATTTGGACCATTTCCATAATGGAACATTCTTCAAAACTACTCATAATTGTGAACTTCGAAAGAATGACTACTCGACAAGGAATACCATTCTACTTGACCACTACTAAGAGTGATTTCCAATAAGAATGACTGTCCTAGACCATTCCCCCGCACTAGCCACAAGGGGAATCGTTGTCTATGGTACATCAACAATCTATTAGAACATTTTCATTATGAAAATGACTGTCCGATATAGACCATTTTTTGAACTGGAAAATTTATGTTCGTCAGAAATCTTGAACCACTTTTCGGACTGGAAAGGAACTGCCCAACCTGGACCATTTTCCAAACTAAAAAGTGATTGTCCATAAATATATAACATATCAATGCTCCTTCCCAACCTATGATTAATCACTTCCCTTTCCAATAAGTAAGTCATCTCCACGAGTTCAACTTTTTCCCTTAAGTACCTAAACTTTTCATCTTGGACAGAGGTTTTACCAAAATATCTACTATATTCTTGTCTGTGGAGATATACTAGAGAACCAATTCTCTCTTCTGGACTCTATCACAAAGAAAAATAATAATTTATCTAAATTTTCTTCGACTTGTCATGGAACACCGGTTTCTATGAAAACCAACTTGTAGAGCCACATTGCTTTTGTACAAGCATCACAAGTTGCAATATACTCTAGTTCTGTAGTGTTAAGTGAAACGTACTTATGTTTCCTGCTATCCCATGATATCATGGAAAATCTCAAACTGAAACATATCTAAGAAGCACTTCTTCTATTGTCTGCACTCCCTGCTCAATCTAAATTGACAAATCCATGCATCTGTACTCAAACGTTCCATGAAGGAATTTCAAGGCATGCTTTGCGATTATTTAATTTTCATGGATAGGTTCCATCTGGAACTGGCTCAACACATTCAAAAAAAAGCAAATGTTTGGCCTAGTATTCATCAAATACATCAAAGATCCAATCAACTGTTGGTACAAGGATGAGTGTATTGGATTAGAGTATCTTAAATTCTTTAGATCTGTCATCATGGGATTTTTCCATGGATTTGAAATCCATCATCCTGGACTACTGAGTAACCATTCTGATACAATTTTCTCTGTCATAGGAAGTTTCCACCAGGCTTCTATTGTACATTAGATGTTGCGCATCAAGTTGCTTGAATCCATACAAGGTATTCTTCCTTTTTTATCCATGGGTCTCTTTCTAGTATACCTCAAAACCTCGAGATTTATCTACATAAGCTTCTTCTTCAATTTCTTTAATGGGAAGAACAATATTTTACATCCAACTAATGTAAACTTCAATCCATGGATATTGCAAGAGATATAATATCTCAAATAGAAGTATATCTAGTTTACTGGAACAAGTTGTCGTCATAGTCTTCTCCCTCCTTCTAGGATAGCCTTTAATTCCAAATCTCTCCTTGTATCTATTAATTATTCCATTCATAAGTATTTTTCACAATTTATTACGTACATTTTTCTTCATCACAACTTCCATTCCTTCTGCTTGAATGCTTCTATTGGGTTCAAACCATGTTGGTGGTCTTATGATTCTCGATATAGTAACTGGTTGTTCTAGATTTTCTTTCTTTCTTGGAATCTTCATGTTCTTCCTCATGTTCCTCTTTAACTTTGGGGTCCATGGAGTCTTCTATATATTCCATGCCATTCCTTCCTGAAGATTCCAACTTCTTCCTTTCATCATAGGAACATAGATGTAGATGGAAAACCAAGGATACTTAAGGCTTCTTTTCGAAGAAGACTTCTTCTAGAGTCAAATTGAACACATGTTGCTTATCATTTCTGCTACTTCCAATGGGGAACATGGACATATACTTTATAATCTTCACGGATTCTTCAATGGATCATCTCATTTAGGATTAGCTCCCTCCTAATCCCATCTTCATTCCTGAATGCATGCTATTCTTTTGGAATTATGCAATCAACTCCCTCCATCTAAGAGAGTCCATGCTTCTGTCTACAAAGTGTCACAAATATTATTCTAGTTTCCTCTTGATTACTGACTTATTTTTGGTATGGATCCTTCTGGGTCTCTTCAAGTCTGATTCTGATTTTGGCCTATCTGGGAGTTGTTATTTATATAATAGATTCCTCAAGAATTTTGTCACCAAAGATTGTCAACGTACTTCATCTTTTTCATGTACATTACGTGACTAGTAGTCATCATAATAGCAATCATTATCTTGTTATTCTTCCATAGGTATTGTTTCACTAACCATATTATATTCTAAGAAATAGATACACATGATATGTACAGGAACTATGTAAACATGGTATGTACAAGAACTATGTTACAGAAGAATATTGCTACCTTGACTAGAAGAATAAGTCTGCTTCATCATGCTTGACTTTATTTGAGGGTTCCTTTTCTTCGACAATTGTTTCTTTGTGTGTTTCCTTCCTTTTCTTTAAATCGGGACAATTGTTCCTGTAGTGACCATATTTTCGACAGTTGAATCATTGTTTTGACATATCCTTTTCTTGAGTTGGTTTCTTCCTTGAACCAAACTTCTTCTTATTTCTGAATTTCTTGAACTTTGTTATGTAGGCTTGTTCATCATCTTTCTTTTGGGATTTCTATTTTTCCCCAGTCCTTGATTCTTCTTGTGCATAGCAATTCCAAAGATCTTCAAATGTGGGATACTTCATTCTTGTGTTCATGTTTGTGACAAATTCATCCCATGTATTGGAAAGACCATTAAGTACAATATTTACTAGTTCCTTTTATGAAATGATTTCCTCAATAGATTGTAGTTGATCTCTTAGCTGAGAGATTCTTACAAAGTATGATGTTATGCTGTCATCATCATTCATATTCAGGTCATGGAATTCATTCTTCAGACTCGTTACTTGTCCAATATTTCTGACTGAGAAGAGGTTATTTAGGGAATCATACATCTTCTTAGATGTGTCAAGATGAGAGATGTAGGGTATCAAGTAGTGTTTTACATAGTCCACTATGATACTCATATCATCGATGGCATTTTCCTTGAACTTCTCCATAACTGCAACATTCTGAGGTTCCTTCTCTTTTCCTGCTTCAAATTGTGGTTCCATGATCTTTCCTTTCACAATATCCAACACTTTATTCTTGGCAAGGATGAGGTCAATCCTTGTCTTCCATGTTCTGAAGTTAGAAGCCCCTTCTAACTTATTTTTCTTACTTCATAGAGTAAGTCATGACTGATTTGAATTTGTCAACCTTTGACTTTGACCAAAAACTCAAACTTGATGTCTTGGCTTGTTGAGAGTACCAAGAGGTGTGCTACGCTAGGGTGCAGTAGGTTATCTAGAAATTAGGTCAAGCGATTCACTTAAGGTGCCTCAACATGAGGGTTAGGGTTTCATTGCTGCAACAAAAACTTTGACTGCAACTGCAACTGTAACTGAGCAAATCCTCCCAATATACCTTCTAGTGGTTAAACTGTCCAAAGTGTTACACATGAAATTTGCACACCTAGGTACCTCACCCTAAGTGTCGTAAAGTGTCGTATAAGTGTCACATACACCTTGACACCATGGAATAGCCTATGTCACAATCCCTAGTCAATGTGGAGGAGGGATATATTACATGAAGGCAAAGAAATACTAAGTACATGTGAATTATTATTAATATTCATGGAAAAGAAWTTGATTAAGTGAGAGAATCAAGTGCACATGAATTATTATTAATATTCATGAAAAAGAAAGTAATTAAGTGTGAGGATCCACCTCACATTTGGTTTCCTATTTTTTAGGGAAGGTGGAAGATCTCATGGATGGTTGAAATATTTCCTCCTTAAAATCCTTAAGAGATATTTCCTCCTCAAAATCCTTAAGAGATATTTTCTCCCCAAATATCTTAGAGATCCCTTTCTTAGTGGATCTGATGAGAGATCTTCTCCATGGTGGTTAAACCTCCAAATCCTATATAATGAGGGGTTTCCATGGAGGAGGGGAATGGAGATTGAGAATTATACCAAACTTACGATCTCATGAGTGGTATTGAAGGGAAATGGAAAGAATTGTGAAGCATATAACTTATGATCTCATGAGGAAGATGCCATCTGGAACATCAACATTATGTGCGTGGACTATTTAAGAAAGGGTTTGGACAAGGGGAACTTGATGAAGCTGTTGCACTCACATCCATGGTTGTAAGTTTTCTTCATTGTTGTTCTCATTAATATAATATGCTTGGCCTGTTTCTTTCAAGTCTGTGTTTGATCTCACATGAATTTGTCTCTAATTGATAGATCTATTTTGAGCTAATCTCAGTAGAGTAGGAAGCTGGTTGTATCTTTGTTTGTCTACAAGGCTTATCGAGGAGTTTAAGATTGGAGCTCAACTCGGACTGTGCAGGGACAAACAATGGTAAAAAGGTACTTCTTTTCTCCTTCCTCCTCACACATTAGTTTATATATATCTAAAAGGAAGTCAATGTCCATGTTAATCACCTTCTGTCTTAAGAGTTAAGAGTCTAGCTCTCAAGAGGAGATCTACCTGTCCGCAGGGAGATTTTCCTACAACACAAAGATAGTGTGGTCCCATAACCTGTTAGAAAAATAGGTGTGCTCGTTTCACCATAGACAATATAGCAATATTGTCACCCAAAAATAGGCACTAAGGCCACCCCCGAGCACCTTAACCTTGAAAAAAAAAAAATCCAAAAGAAAACCAATAACTAATCAAGGTAGCGCACCTTTCTCCAAGGATAACGCACCAAGAAATAATAACCAAAGACCAAGCAATAAGTCCAAACCATAACCAAGAGACCAATTCACCACTACTGCAGTTGTAGTTGTCCTCTACTCATGTCCACTTCTTGTCCTTATGTAGTTGTGAGTGAGTGAGTGACAAATGAGCTCTAGCACCCTCTATTTATACTACTCCATCTCACTTGACTGGGTTGACTTCTCTTCCTGGAGGATAATAAATCAATATTAAATATTCTCTTGAGCCGACTTGTCTTCTAGGGTTATTATCCAACATTTTAGAGTTTCTCTTACTTCTCAGAATATTCTAGTCTCGTCAAAGGTTACATGTGGAGGTTAATACCTCTTGCAACTACCATAATATCAAAAGAAGGAAGAGTGCACAGTTTGGTCAGCCAAGTAGAAGCATGCACCAAAATAATTTTCCATCTCAAAGTGGAAATAAGCTAGAAAAGGAAGTAAGAGAAAGACTAGAGGAAGCAAAGAAAGGAAATCTACAATGTTGGGGTTTTGGAGAACCACACATGTTGAGGAATTTTGCTCACAAGAAACATGAGAATAAAAAGGTTTATCGTGCATAGGAAGAAACTACAGTCAACGATGTGGAAAAAGGTGTGCCAAGAATATATGCAGTTGTGAAAAATCAACAAGTAGACCATTGAGCTTCAATAGTGGAGATGGAAGGTATAATTGCAAAAAAACGTGTTTCTATTCTAATTGACCTTGGATCTAAACTTATTTATATCTCACCTAAATTGTTGAATCATGTGTCTTATAGAGGAAGAAACATGCAAAATCATGGTTAGTTCAATTATCCACGGGAACTAAGAGAAAAGTGGTCAAGGTCATAGAAGCTTGTTCATTTTAGATAAGTGAACTATGTACAGAAGAACCCTTGAATATCCTTCATTTAGTATCATATGACGTGTTGCTAGGCATGGATTGGTTAGATTCCCACAAGGAAAAGATGTTTTTTTATGAGAAAACTTTGTAATGTGAAGATGAAGAAGGAAATGCAATAGTTTTGCAAGGAATTCAGAAGCCAGTTTCAATAAGGAAAATATTGGCGTTGCAGCTTAAGAAGTTTATTAGAAACAGGTGCCTCTTGTATGATATACAAGTGCTTAACTCAACATAAGGAAAGGTGTTGAAGGTTGAAGACCACCCTGTGTTGTGGGAATTTAAGGATGTATTTCCAGAAGAGGTACTTGGACTACCTCCAAAGAGGCATCTTGATTTTTCAATAGATCTTGTACCTGGAGTGGTACCAACATCAAAAGTACCCTACATAATGAGTACACCAAAGTTAGTGGAGATGAAGGTACAACTAAAGGAAATGTTGGATAAAGGTTACATAAATCCAAGTGTGTCCCCATGGGGAGCACCGGCCCTAGGAAATTGTAAACAATATTCACACCATACATTGGATCAATTTTCCTCTGTTATCTCCATTCAAAATCAAGAAAATGGTTACAACTAAAATCAAAGCAACAACTATTGTTCACAAATTCCTACTTGCTCATAATCCTTTCAAGCCCTCTTTTGGGCATACAAAAATCTCTCTTTATACAAAAGAAACAAATTAACTACTATCTAATTGTGGTTACATTGAGACTAGGGTTAAACTCCCAAGTCACGCATGCTCATTTTGTTTCCACGCGTGTGATCTTTCATCTTTTGTTTTCTATAGCTTTAAAATATTTGCAGTATTGGCTAGTGTTCGAGACTCCGTATTGGCTCTCAGGCATTGAGTTGTCCTGCCACATGTACTTGATGATGATGCTCCTGCATCAAGTGGAGATGAGATGTTTTAGTGAATAAAATAGGAAGCTTGTTTAACATGGCAACTTATGCTTGCAGAACATAAACTCACACCTACGAGCATACCCAAATAGATATGGAGCCACATGAACAATTATGGAATTCATATCAATGGTTGAAGAAATTAATAATTGTGGACAATTTTGGGTTTTTTGAAGAAGGCAAAGGATCAACTAAATGACCTGACAAGTAAGACACCACAGATTTACCCTTTAGGAATTTGGACTTTAGACAATAGGTTGCATATGATATAAGCCACAAGAGTCCCAAGGATTGGTAGAATAAGAGACCAAAGGTGAAAGGCATCACCAAAAGAGTAAGAAGGGGAGATAGACATGGAAGGGAGACTCTCGAGCAATTCAAGGAGAGCACACAATACATAGAGGAGAATACTCTGAGTAAGAGTAGAGGAGAGACGTTCTCGTAGGATAAGGGAATAATGAACAAAGATGTTCAATGGTATAGATTGAAGAGAAGAAGAAAGTGGAGAGATTTCCTTGAATAAAATAGGAATCTTGGATAATTTAATGATGATCACCCTGAAATAGAGAAAACTTGAATCTCAAATGGAGTGCTAAAGGGTTGTAGCTTGGTACTTAATGGACATAAACAAAAACTACTACGGGGAGGTCATCAAGGGGTTGTATAAAAAAGAAGGGGCTCCCTTATACATAGGAAATTTAGTTGATAAAATACCTAATAAACCTGTGGAAGCCATGAGCTCAGTCGGAAGGGGGAAATTTATGTTGTTGTTAGTGGAGGAAGGAGAGTAAACTTACTGGATCATCTAAACTTGAATACCAGCTGAATCGTTCCCTTGTGATATCATGGCTTGGAACAAGGGTGTTTTACTGTAGGAAGGCCCTCTGCAGTATGGCCTAAGGTTGGGAGGAGAGGCATCCTCTCTTAGTCAATTGGTTTTTTCTATTTTCCCGAACAAATAAGTGTTTAATATAGCTTGATTAATGTATGATAATGTTGTAAATGCATGGTTTCCAATTAATGGGAAAATATGAATGCATGTAAAGGATGAATTGAATTCCTGAGTAAAATGGAATATTTTTGTTGTATTCACTGATAACCCTGTAAATTCATGAAAATATGTGAAGTATGAGTAGTCAATGTCTCGACAAGTCTTTCATCTTTGAGAGGAAAGTTTGTAGGATATGGAAAAAATATTCAATGGGAGGGTGATTGGACAACCCTGGTCCTAGAATAATCCTTGCATGGATGAAGGGGGGGTAGATGTAAGCTTGAGAGATCACCTAGTGTTTAGGTGGAAAGCTTGCAGGATATGCAAGAAATCACCTTTGATGAAGTTAGAAAACCTTCATGGACTCAAAGTAAATCCAAACTTTGGAAGACCTAGTAAATCCCTTAACGGATCTCTGAAATTGGCTAATTCTCAATTTCGGACTGTTGCCCAGAGGAAAACCCTATGTTTAATTAGGGAATATTGTATACATTGATGTGATGCAATGAAGGGATATCAACCGTACGTTGGAAGGTGATATCGTCGGAAGTCTCGAGTCGTGGAGTCGGGAGAAGGAGAGAGAGCCCGACGATGAAGAAGTCTTGGAGAATCGTTAGTTGTCAACTGATGTGATGGGCATATTGGGACCATTCGAAGGGAATTCAAGTCATTAAAAATGACCAAGAGTTGGAGTGTTGAGATCTAACGACAATGAATACTTGGGAAAGAATGAGGATCATTGATCGACGTATAGGTGAGATTAAATCTTATCCCTAGAATGACATGAAACCTGTGTTGGTAAGGAAAAAAGGAAAGTGATGTAGAAGTGCTAGCATGGTAGCCAACGTACCTCAAGGGGTGATGCATGTCGAATAATAAATAGTTGACGGGACTAAAGTGGTCCTAGTGGGATTGAAAGTATTTAAGTCTCTGCCTTTAAAAATGGTCGTTGGATCTATATTCCATGGATCATATCCATTCGTTGGAAGATGTAAGACACAGGTTAGGAGCAAGGCTAGGGAGTTGAGTTGACGATGAAAATATCCCAAGTTTAAATGAAAATCGTTGGTCGGCGAACTGGCGAGATGAAATCTCATATGTGGATTTGTGTAGACCCCACTCATCCATCATTGAAGAGGTTAAATTGGCGAATGTTATTCATCACACAACTCAGAGGCACAAATGTGATCAGAGTCATTAGATTATGAAGGTCAAGAGTCATCAGATCTAGGATTGAACTACCAGAGAGTTCCTCGTCGGAACTTGTTTTTGGGGGTGACTTGTAACTCCTAAGGAGTAGAACCCCGTCGACAACGAAGATCGGCCCAGATGATCGAAGTCATTGATCTGGAAGACCTGATGGGCCAGTTGGAAGGTTTCATGCTAGGTTTGAGTCAATTCCATGTTGGATGGCATGATCGATAGGAGCCACGTGGCAGTGAGGTAAAATTGTTCATTGAAAACCTGAAAACTTCAAGTTATAACTCTTTATATCGAGCTCGAAATTGGGAAAGATTATAGTCATTGGAAATCTGTTGACGAGTAAAATCCATTCATAGGATGCATTTCCAGAGAAGAACTTAGTCCAAGAAGAGGAAATTTTGATATCCCACCATCCTAAGTAAGAATTAGGGGGTCAGTTGTATTACAACTTGACTCTTGATGTTACTAGGATATTTTCCAGGCTCTCTAATTGATTCATTTTTCTTGTCTTGGCCTTGGTATCCACCTCAATCTTATTCCTCTACTCATATTTTTGGGATTTATTCCTATCCTTAAGAGTTGAAAAATTACCATAAATATGGGAAAAATTGCATACTTATACTTCCATAAGAGTTGACAATAAACCTGTAGTGGATATTCAACTAGAGTCTAGCACCAACCCATTGCTCTAAATTCATTTCTAGCACCAATGATATCCAATAAATATGAGGACATATAAAATTTGAGTGGAGAATCAAGTTTAGATAACTTAAACTTTAACGAAGCATTCATCAAATTACGGGATAAAATCTCAACCCAATCAAATATCGAATCATTCTTGACAATAATATGCATAAACAGTACCCAAGAAAATTTGAACTATTGGGATATTTTTCTCCATGAAACTAATTGGTAAATTATACCACATAAATATAGGGTTCCCTTAAATTTCTTTCCTTCAATCCACCATTTCTTGAGTATTTTGTTGCAATCTTCACTGAAACCTGTGACCCATTATGGTGTCATCTACACCTCCAATTCATGAATCATGAATCATGAATCATGAATGTAAAACCATGAATCATCACTAACCCCGATTTCAAATGCATATGATAAGATATTTGGAAACAAAAAACCGGAAGAAGGTAAAAAACAGAGTCACTATTAATCTTTGCTAGAACTTAAACTCAAAATTGATTAAGTGTTTGATTTGTCTCATTTATAAGGAGAACAAGGGACTCAAAAAACAGAGCTTTATAGACTAGATTGCAATGAGTGAAAAAATTACAATTCTTTAACATTACATGAGCTCAATAAAAAAAAAAATAATGATTAATAATCAACATCAAGTCAATACTACCTACCAAACACAAATACATGCAAATGAATTCCTAATAAATGAAACAAATGACACATACAATATTGGAATCAAGCTTATGTGGTGAGAGCATCAAAGAAGAGGGGGAAAGGATTTGAGCTAATAACCAAAATTTTAATTCAAATGGCTTAGACTATAGCCAGGGTAGCTCCATCTCAAAAATCTTATGTGAAAATGTGGTAAGTGTTGAGCTACCCAATGAATTAAATCAATGGTTTAAGTTGTAACGAATTCAATCATGCCATCAATCATTCAACTCATGCCACAATTAATAAGTATTGGGTTTGTTAAATCAAACGGTACCAATCAATTGGCGACATAATTAAAACCATAATTAATTCCATAACATTCGAAACTTTATGCACTGGGGAAAAAGCATGTTGGGTCCATCAGAAAGGTTTCTCATATGCATTGGATTGAAAAGAAAATACAATTTTTTGATCCACCCCATAGGAAACAAAGAAAATGAAAAAAAATGATAATTGAAAGGTCTTCATGGATATCACATCGAAATGGAAAGTTAATCTTCATAAGGACTTCCAATGCATTGGTCGATCCCAAAGCATAAATCTTTGAAATATCTCTGCGAGAGGGCAGAAGGGAGGAAATGAAATTTTAATAAGCCACTTACTAATTGCAGAGTGAAACAAAAGATCCATATTTTGAAACATTTTGTAGCTACAGGGAAAAAGCAAGAATTGATTTTTGAAAAACCCCCGCAACTTTGAGAAATAAACAAAGATTGGATTTTTATACTTTCATATAGGTTTTGGGGCAAAATGAAAGATGCATCTTTTGAAACTCCCTGAAATGCAAGAAATAAATTGAAAAATGACAAGTGAAAATAAAAGTATCCATCTTATGTGATCGGGGGAAAAGAAAATTTAAAAATGAAAATCCCTCTAATAGTATCAAGTGAAACAAAAAGATCAATTATTCAAAAAGTTCTACAAGCCTAGAAGCAATGTAAAAGATTAACTCAAAAATATCCAATCACACAACGGTGGAAACTTAAAGGTTGATCTTTGAAAACATTCTGTGAGTGTCAAAGGAAATCAAAACATGG
The DNA here is from genome assembly GCA_009831015.1 of Picea engelmannii. Lineage (NCBI taxonomy): Eukaryota > Viridiplantae > Streptophyta > Pinopsida > Pinales > Pinaceae > Picea > Picea engelmannii. The sequence goes on along the minus strand of ML783234.1, from coordinate 349,402 downwards.
AAAAATAAAAGTACTCCAATGAAGTAACAAGAGATTGAATGATCAAATTTACTTATCCAAAAAACTCAAAATCAAAATTGAAACAAGAAATTCAAATCGTGAAAAATTGCAAAGGAAATATCATCCAAAGGTAGATTACTAAAGGTATAAGCAAGTGATTCATAAATCAAAACATCAATCATACAAAAGAGTAAAAAGGAGGGTCCCCAAATTCAGAAAAAAAAAAATTAATGGGAGGGAAATTGAGGTCTTAACATTGTGGAATATCCCCACTAGGATTATATGGATTGTAAAGGACCATGTTATCCATAACTAGAAAAGAAAATGTGGAGAGAACTTGTCACCTAATAAATCCATCAGTTGTTGAAATCAAAGGCTTTAAGCTTTTAGTGCATGAATTCCTAATTGAGCCTGTCATAGACTTTAGACATGTCTAGCTTAATAAGCAGTATGTATCTCTTATTACATTTCAAAGCGTGGATAATTCCTAAGTTGTGATCACTCCATCAAGAATTTGCCTCCCCTCAGCAAATCCCAATTTCTTTTTGGGTATGATTTCATCCAAAATTTCCTTCATCTTATTAGTTATTACTTTTTAGAGAATCTTATAAATGCAATTGCATAATGTTATGGGGAAAAATTTATCTGCAACTGTAGTGTTTTCTTCCTTGGGGATGAGAGTAATGAAAGCAAAGTTGAGCACTTATAAAACCAATTATGTCTCTCTTAACTCCTCTATAGATTCCCACACCACCTTTCCAACAATGTCTCAACAATCACTAAATAATTTAAGGACAAGCCATCTATACCTAGAGATTTACTTCATACTAAATCAAATGTTTCCTTCCTTACCTCTTATGTTGAGATATTTTTACCAAGACTATCATCATGTGACTAAGCCTACAAGGTATGGGATGTTGTTACATATATGCTTGATCATAGTTGCCACATCATCCAAGAAAATTATGATCGTCAATGGTCGGGGTTCAACGAAATTTGTAAACAAGTTGGTTTCCAAAAAAATGGTTGATGTTTTATCACCGATGATTGGGGTTCGACGAGATTTGTAGGAAAAAATTGGTTTCCAGGAAAAACGAATGATGGCCAATGGTTGGGTCCACAATTTTGGTAGAGTGTGGCATGCGTCGAAAGGAAAATGTCAATCATCGATGGTCTTCATATCAACGATACAGATTGCTTCGAGTCAACGATCGTTGATAGAGATTCATCTCCAAACCTAGAGAAGATTTATCGGATCAACAACTCATATTTCACCCGATTTTGAGATCGACAGTGTAGATTAAAAGAATGTTGTAGCAGTAAAAACAATCAAATTCTCTACGAAAGTGTTTGGATTTCTAAGGTATTCAAATTTCAAGAGCATTTTGAGGCCCTAAACGACGTAAATAAAAGAGATCAAAGAGATATTTCCAATGAGCTATCTCAGACACAAAATAAATCTCGTATGAGAAAGTTACAACTGAAACAATTAAGGGTATAATTTTGGCACCAGATTACTTCCAGAGGGCTTAACTCCTTTTTTAGAAATCTATTTGGGGAACATGAGAAATTTATTGAAAACTTATGAACCATAGAAGATATCCATGGAGCCATATTTGAAATTTGGGCTTGTAAAATGAGCAGGAAGAGAAGCAAGACACATGTAACATACATGGATAATAAGGGAAAAAAGTCTAAACTTTCTCAGACCATAACTTTCAACTTGGAGTTCAAATTTTGGAAAACGAATAATCCATGGAAAGGTATTGAGGAGGAGAAGAAATATATCCACCAATAATTTTGATTTGGGCACTAAAATTTTCTCAAAAAGCAATAAAGTAATTTATGTAGCAGTAAAACAAAGCAATGAGTGGTAATTTTAGCTTGTGAACATTGTAACTTTTCACTCAAAAATCAGAATGAGGCATGAGTACATCCACTAGATAACTGTTTCAAATAGGAATGTGTCTAAGTAATCATATTTTGACTTAATAAATTGTGTTCTTCATAAATTGATATGAAAAATAACATGTGTTTTAATTCATGAAATGTTTTATAGCATGCATGTGCTAACAATAATTATTACATGCACATTTATTGCATAATTAAATGTACATAAAAAACATTGGTTCTTACATGAGGACTGGAGTTATGGAGGATTCCCAAGGGTCATACAACCATGAAGAGGAATTCATAGGTCTACATGTCAACATGGGAAATGTTGAGACAAAGTCTAATGGAAGGAGAGGTAGAAAAGTGCCTGTAACTATGAGAATCTTGCATAGAGAAGTGAAAATCTATAGGGAAGGTAATGAGAAGATTATGAAATCCCAATAAGAGATGCTTCAGAGTATGAATATGTTGCATAGGAAATTTAACAAAGACTATGGCACCAAGCAAGTATTTAGTGCTTGACAAGTGACAACATCCAGATCCCAAAGTAGAAGTGATGATCATGGGAATGATAGACAATCAGGAAGCATGAGAAAGCGCCATAATTCTCCAAGGTAATACACTAGAAGAACTCGTGCAAGTTTAGGTCTAGGGAGTATCCCAAGTGTGTATCCTGTTAGGAGGCATAGAAGAAATCCCGAGACAAACATTTTGCAAGGTGAACTCAGGAAAATCAAGCCACCAACTTTCAATGGTGAGCATAGGAAAGGAGAAGAGGTCGAGGCCTAACTGTTAGAAATGAAGAAATATTTATATCTGCACAATTACCCCTCAATGGTAGAATCCAGAATTGCAACCTACCACTTGCAAGGAAAGACAACCATGTGGTGGGATCAACTTAAGAAAACCAAGCACCTTGATGAAAAAAGGTCTCAAGGAGGAAATTGAAAGGATATTTCCAAGAGAAATATTTGTCTGATCATTACTATGAAAGGAAAATGAAAGAGTTCTTTGAACTCAAATTGGGAAGCATGACAATGGATGAATATGAGAAGAGATTATTTGAGTTGTTGAAATATGTTGACTTCATTAAGGATGCAAAAATCAAAATCCGAAGGTTTCTGAGCAGGTTACCCTCCTTCTATAGTGACAAGATACAATATGATAACTCCAGGAATTTGGATCAAACCATAAGGAGAGAAAAACATCTTTATGAGAAAAGAAGAGGAAGGTCAGTTTTCCAAAAATATTGGAATGACAAGATGAAGGGTAAAAAGGATCAAAGGAAAAAATGTTTTGAGCCACCCTTTTTCAAGAACAACTCCCAAGCAAATCAACAAGGTATGTCTGTTAGAAAAATAGGTGTACTTGTTTCACTATAGAAAATATAACAATATTGTCACCCAACCATGGGCTGAAGCCACCCCCAAACACCTTAACCTTGACAGAGAGAATAATTCTAGAAGCAAACCCTAGAACCAATAGCCAATCAATGTAGCATACCTCTCTCCAGAGTTAGCGCATAAGGTAGAAAGTTCAAACCATAACTAAGAGAAATTCCAAGCCTAAAACTGAAAATACAAGTTGCAATAGTTACAGTTGCAGCTACTCTCCAAACTTGTGCACTAACTAAATTTCTGCAGTTGCGAGCTATGTGTGTCCAAATGAGCTCTGGAATCCTGTATTTATACTACTCTTTCTTAGCTTTATGGGCCAACTTCTCTTTCTGGAGGCTATAAATTCAATATTAATTATTCTCTTTAGCCGACTTGTCTTCTAGGGTTATGTCCAAGGCTTTTAGGGTTTCTCTTGCTTCCCGAAATATTCTAGTCTTGTCAAGGTTACACATAGAGGTTAATACCTCCCGCAACTACCAAAATATCAACACTCTCTCCTAGCTAGGGAGGTATTAAAGGAAATGATATTGAGCATAAATAGATCATTCAATTGGTAGCATCATCATAGCCACACAAGCTATCTCATGATCAAATCACAAGCACCATCATCACTATCAGTATCATCTGATAGCATCACCTGCATCATATCTCAAATCCATACTCCATCTGAGTAATTAGACATGATGTTGAATAAGTCACTTAATCCAAAGAGTGATATATGAACCATTCTTCTAATATGGACATATGTCCTAGAAGAATAATTGTTCCAACATATGTTGGAATCCATGCCATGGGATACAAGGACTATTATTCTAATCCGAACATACATCCTAGAAGAATAAATTTCCTGGACCATTTTCCGCCTGGAGAATGTTTTTCCACCAACACACTGACTTATCCATCTAGCTAGTAATCATTTCCAACACTATTGATAGTCTTCATGGAAATCAGAACAATGCCATTCAATAGAACACAATTGTGTCTATCCATAGTAGTAAACAACTATTATCTAGTGGCACACAAACACACCGAGTAGCACATGACTACTTAATCAATGACACATAGTCACAACCAGTGGAACACATCCACCATAGTAGCATACATCTATTTTCCACAGACATGCAGTCTCCACAAAAATCATATCATCTGATATCAACCTGCATGAAACAATATCATGATATAAACTTATTCATCTGGTCCATTCTTCTACTCACATCTGTGAGATATGGAAGAGAACCTTCCCTCAAAAGGTAAAACATCATCTGTGGGATATTTGGACTATTCTTCTCAAGCATAGAAGAATAATTGTTCCTGATTCCTGAGCCTGGACCATTCACCTAACTGGGCCATTCCTCTGGCACTAATCATAGTGCAACCTGGAGAGAATGAGTCTGCCCTAGGTAATTCCTATCCCTAATTTCTGAACCTAGACCATTCACCTAACTTGTCCATTCCTCCAACACTAATCATAGTGAAACTTGGAGAGAATGAGTCTGCCCTAGGGAATGATTGTCCAAATCATTCTTAAAAACTTCTCACGATTGTGAACTTCGAAAGAATGATTACCTGGCGAGGCAAACCATACTACTTGGCCACTACTCAGAGTGACTGCCAAGAAGAATGACTATCTTAGACCATTCCCCCACACTGGCCACAAGGAGAATCATTGTCTATGGTACCTCAACAATCTATCGGACCATTTTCATTATGAAAATGACTGTCCGATCTGGACCATTTTCTGAACTGGAAAATGTCTGTCCATCAGAAATCTCAAACCACTTTCCGAACTAGAAAGGGACTACTCATCTTGGACCATTTTTCGAACCGAAAAATGACTGTCCATAAATCAATAACATATCAGTTCTCCCTCCCAACCTAGGAGTAATCTCATCCTTTTTTAATAAGGAAGTTGTCTTCCATGAGCCCCAGCTTGTTTCTTAAGTATGCAAACTTTTCATCTTTGACAGAGGCTTTACCAAAGTATATGTTATCTTCTCATTGGTGGAGATATACTGGAGAACCACTTCTCTCTTCTGGACTTTATCAAGAAGAATAAAATTCTTGATATCAATGTACTCTGGTCTATCGTGGGACACTGGTTTTCTCTGAAGACTTCACATAGCTATGATCATTACAATATATCATGGTTGAATTCGGTACCTATGTTTCCTTCTAGCTCATGACATCATGGAGAAGCTCAAATTGAAACATATCCAAGTATCATTTCTTCTATCATCATGAGAGTTTGTCATGGATTATAAATACATCACTCCTGACTTCTCAGTAACCATTCTGATAGACTATTTCTATCATAGAAGGTTTTTACCATGCTTATAGTGTATATAAGATACTCTGCATCAAGTTGTTTGAATTGATACAAGATCTTCTTATATCTGCATACATGGGTCTCTTTTTGGTATAAGCTTCTTTCTCAATTTTCTTTATTTCGGAAGAACAATATTTTATATGTAAATTCCAATCCATGGATACTACAGGAGGTATATCTGGTTTAATAGAACGAGTTGTCATCATAGTCTTTTCCCTTATTCTAGAAGAACTTCTAAATCTTGCAATGATTCCATTCATAATTATTTTTCACATTTTTTACATACATTGTTCTTTATCATAACTTCCATTTCTTCTGCTTGATTGCTTGTTGTGGGGAAATTCTACCCTACAAACTAACAAGCTAGGGTTTAAACTTGCATGCAGATCATGACCCTTAAGAAATTACTTTTAACCTTCTACCCCAAACCTGAAACCCTTTTTCGCATGCAAACATAGAAAGAACCAACTAACCTTTTTATCGACGGTTGGTGTAGATCCTCCGTTGCGCTTTATCCCCTTGCTTCTGTTGCTCCTTCCAAAAAGCTTTCCTGCAATCAAGACAAAAACTATGCATGCATGCTATTGTTCTACTAGAGGGTTAGAGATTAAGCATCAATCAAATAAAACATATGAGACTTTTGCATTTGGGATGGGAAAAGTATATTTTTATTAATCTCAAGATGAATCAACTTACAATAATTATAGAGACCGGCCACCGTTCCTCGATCTTGATCCTGGGCTCCTCCTCTTCTTTGTCCTCCAACTGCTTTGCTTGAATTCTCCTAAAGCTTGAGGAAAGGCTAAAGGGTTGGGACAAAACGAATTTGGCAATTGGGCAGAGTTTCTTTGCTATGATTTTCCTCCTCTGAATAGTACCCCTACCCCTTCTTTTATAGGCTAGAAGGAGCTAGGGTTTTAGACGAACTCTCGGCCATGCATGGCTAGGAGTTCCAGTTAACTAACCCAAAGCTTTTCGTCCCGACGAAAACTTTCCTGATTTTTTGATTTGTTAGGTAAACACGGGCTGTAGTGGGCCAGCCAGTGTTCCAACACGTGCAGCAGAAGGCCTGCCAATGTTCCAATGCACCCAGTGATAGGTTAGGGCACGGGCTACTTAATTTAGGAGGTTTTTGAAGAGTCTGTTCAGCATGGCTTTGGCAATGAAGGGCAATGAGTTGGCCTGATGCCAGGTAAGCATGGATGGTGCAATTTAGGGTTATAACAGATGCCCCCTAATGTGTGAGGTTAGAAGAGCATCTGATGGCCGAAATACATTACCAATTCTTTACCAATCTGTATTGATATGCTGAATGAGTGAGCCCGGGAATCAAGAATCAGGAGGTTCCATCTGCAAAAATATCAAATGTCTCACCAAGGCGGGCATACCCATGCTCAGGATAAATCAGAACCATGGCTACCAATCAAATACATTGTAGATCCATGTCAAATAACTATAAAGAGTAGCCGTGAACAATACATAGCGGAGCCACATCTCGAAATCAGAAAGATATACATAGAAAGTATCAATCTCTCAGAAGCTGATTCAGCCTGATGGTTGTACTTCAGAGCTTGAGAAACAACTTCAAAATATTCTAAACTCGGGTAGGAGTGTAATATGAGTGTACGACTGCACTACCCAGAGGTCTTCGACGGCTTGTCGGTGGTGGACTTGATAATCTTGATGATCGAACTAAAGGCTTCAGTGATTTCGAACAAAGACTTGATTGGACATTCAGGATGGCCAGGTATGCAGACAAGAGACATATTGCAGAGGGGCCGACTCAGGATAAGTAACAAACTTCCCTTGGACAATAGCACGACAAGTGATAAGACTCAGGTAGCATATCTGTTAGTCATAAGTCTACGAAGCAGGAGGTAATGCAAACTCTCCATATGTTTGGAAGAGTAACCAAACGGTGGAGGGAACAACTCAATATAGCGAGAAAAGATTCCTAAGGTCGTACTACATCCCAAAGTCTGATGAATCAAACGGACAGATGTGCTATATCCAAGGGCGACTCATGATGCTGCCAATAAAGAAAATACTTTTCCCATCCTCTTTTTGGGGTATATTTGATTTTTTTTTGTTCTT
>ML783234.1:323766-334187 GCA_009831015.1 Picea engelmannii | reverse complement strand
AGAGTTTCTTTGCTATGATTTTCCTCCTCTGAATAGTACCCCTACCCCTTCTTTTATAGGCTAGAAGGAGCTAGGGTTTTAGACGAACTCTCGGCCATGCATGGCTGGGAGTTCCAGTTAACTGACCCAAATCTTTTTGTCCCGGTGGAAAATTTCCTAATTTTTTGCTTTGTTAGGTAAACACGGGCTGTAGTGGGCCAGCCAGCGTTCCAATGCATGCAGCAGAAGGCCTGCCAGCATTCCAACGCGCCTAGTGATAGGTTAGGGCGCGGGCTACTTAATTTAGGAGGTTTTTGAAGAGTCTGTTCAGCATGGCTTTGACAATGAAGGGAAATGAGTTGGCCTGATGCCAGGTAAGCATGGATGGTGCAATTTAGGGTTATAACATTGCTTCTAGTGGGTTCAAACCAAGCTGGTAGTCTTTGTGATTCTCGGTATAATAACTGGTTGTTCTGGCTTTTCTTTCTATATTGGAATCTTCATGTTCTTCCTCATGTTTCTCTTTATCTCTTGGGTCCATGGAGTCTTCTATAGATTCCATGCCCTGAATATTCCAACTTCTTCCTTTCATCATAGAATCATGGATGTAGATGGACAACCAAGGATACTTTAAGGCTTCTTTTATAAGAAGACCTCTTCTAGAGTCAAACTGAACACATGTTGCTTATCATGGTTGCTATTTTCAATGGGAACATGGACAGATACTTCATAATCCTTAATGGATCATATCATTTAGGATTAGCTCCCTCCTAATCCTTGATTCATGCATGAAAGAATGCTCTTCTTTTGGAATTATGTAATCAACTCCGTCCAACTAAGAGAGTCCACGCTTTCATCTACATCCTTATTGCCTTCTACAAAGTGTCACAAGTCTTTTTCTAATTTCCTCTTGATTGTTGACTTCTTTCTGTTTTGACTTCTTCTAGGTCTCTTCAAGTTTGATTATGATTTCGGCTTATCTGGTAGTTGTTACTTATATAATAGCTTCCACAGGAATTGTTACCAAGGATTGTCAACATACTTCATCTTTCTATGTGTATTGCTTGACTTGTAGTCATCGTGATAGAAATCCTTATCTTGTTATTCTTCCATAGGTATTGTTTCACTTAAACATCTTATCTTCTAAGAAACAAATATGCATGATATGTACAGAAACTATGTAAACATGGTATGTACAAGAACTTTGAAGAATATTGTTACCTTGACTTAGAAGAAGTTTGTTTTATCCTGCTTGGCCTTCTTTGAGGGTTCCCTTTCTTCAGGAACTGATGCTTAATTTGTTTCCTTCCTTTTCTTTAAATCGGGACATTGGTTCCTGTAGTGACCATATTTTCGACATTTGAAGCATTGTATCTTTGGCATATCCTTTTCTTGATTTGGTTTCTTCCTCAATCCAAACTTCTTCTTATTCCTGAAATTCTTGAACTTTGTTGTGAAGGCTCGATCTTCGTATTTATTTTGGGATTTCTCTTTTTCATTAATCTTTGATTCTTCTTGTGCACATCGAGTCCAAAGTTCTTCAAATGTGGGATACTCTTTTCTTGTGTTCATGCTTTTGGAAAATGCATCCCATGTCTTGGGAAGGCCATTGAGTACTATATTTACCAATTCCCTTTCTAAAATGATTTCTTCAATAGATTTTAGTTGATCTCTTAACTGAGATATTCTTACAAAGTATGATGTTATGTTGTCATCATCATTTATTTTCAAGTCAGAGAGCTCATTCTTGAGACTCATTACTTGTCCAATGTTTCTGATGGAGAAGAGGTTAGTTAGGACATCGTACATCTTCTTAGATGAGTCAAGATGAGAGATGCAGGGTATCAAGTGGTCTTTTACATATTCCACTATGATACTCATGGCATTGATGTCATTATCCTTGAACTTCTCCATAATTGCAAAGTTCTAAGGTTCCTTCTCTTTTCCTTCTTCAAACTGTGGTTCCACAATATTTCCTTTCACAATATCCAACACTTTATTCTTGGCAAGGATGAGGTCAATCCTTGCCTTCCATGCTATGAAGTTAGGATCCCCTTATAACTTGTTTTATGATTTCATAGAGTAATTCATGACTTTTTTGACTTGTTCAACCTTTGAATTTTACTTGGTCAACCTTTGAATTTGACCAAAAAATCAAACTTGACGTCTTAGCTTGTTGAGAGTACCAGGAGGTATGCTAGGTTAGGGAAAACTAGGCTATCCATAAATTAGGTCAATATCTTCACTTAAGGTGCCTCAACAAGAGGGTTAGGGTTTTGTTGGTGCAGCAAAAACTTTGACTACAATTGCAACTGTAACTGAGAAAATCCTCCCAATATATCTTCCAGCGGTTAGACTATCTGAAGATAGAGTGGGCCCATAACCTATTATAAAAATAGGTGTTCTCATTTCACCATAGACAATATAGCAATATTTTCACCCAACCATAGGTCAAAGCCACCCTCAAGCACCTTAACCTTGACATAGAGAATAATTCTAGAAGAAAACCCTAGAACCAATAGCCAATCAATGTAGCATGCCTCTCTCCAAAGCTAGCGCACAAGGAATAAATTCCAAACCATAGCCAAGAGAAATTCCAAGCCTACAACTGAAAATACTAGTTGTAGTATTTGCAGCAACAACTACTCTCCAAACTTGTGCACTTACTAAATTTCTGCAGTTGCGCACTGTGTGTGTCCAAATGAGCTTTGGTATCATGTATTTATACTTCTCTTTATTAGTTGTCTAGGTCAACTTCTCTTTGTAAAGGATAGAAATTCAATATTAATTATTCTCTTTAGCCAACTTGTCTTCTAGGGTTATGTCCAAGGCTTTTAGGGTTACTCTTGCTTCCTAAAATATTCTAGTCTTGTCAAGGTTACATGTGGAGGTTAATACCTCCCACAACTACCAAAATATCAACACAGTTAACCCAAAATGAACACAATACTGTAGATTCATTTGGAAAAATGCCAAGGAAACAACCTGTACAATGTTGGGGATGTGAGGGAAATCACTTATATAGGGATTTCCCTCACAAAGGAGAAAGAATGAGGATTATCCACAACATTCATAAGGTTGAAACAATTGAAGACATCGGAATAAACATGCCAAGGATTTATGCAGTCTTGGACAACAAGCAAGTAGAGTATCAATCCTCCATGATTGAAGCGAAAGGTGAAACATGAAGGGGATTTCCGGGTGGAACTAGTATGCATCTTGGACCAAAAATTCAAATTTCTTAGAAAAAAATCCATAGGGATGGTAAAGATTCAATGGACCTACTACAATATTGAAGATTCTACATAGGAGCACGAAGAAAACAAGTGGAAAGAATACCCACAAAGTTTTGACAACTTTGAAGAAAACAAAATATAAGAATGCAAGACTCCATTTTGAATAGCTAGAGTTCTGAAACCACATCTCAAATTCCTAACCAACCTATGCTAGGGGCCCTGATAAAAGAATAGTACAACCTGAAGGACTGACAACAATGGAGGGGGTACATTCATTGGGTCAACGGGTTGAGAGAAACAAGAGATTTTGATCGGAACTGCTTTTGAAGTTGTAAAATTGCAACATTTTTATTTCTTAGTATCATGATGTAAATGTGTGCATGTATATTGGCATATTGTGCATTGATAACAATGCACAATTGCAGGGGAGGAGGAATGTAGAATCCTCGCTATAATCCCCAGTTTAATTAATGCTTAATGTAGATATAATGCATGGTTGTTGCCAAGTGATGTGTATGCGATGCCAACTACTGAGGGACATGGATAGAGATGGGGTCTGATTAATCCATGAGAGAGGGGAATTCTCAAGAGTGTCTAAGAGGGATCAAAGGGAGGATTACCTATGTCTATTAATTCAACCCACATTCCTGAATTTTATTATCATTATGTATGAACCTTCTCATTTTTCCCTTGAGTATAGAAGAACCTAATCATTGAATGCATGTAAGAGAGTGGGTGTGATAAGTCACATCCCATAGTTATTGGGAGCATGGGGGATGAGTAAAATCAACTTGGGGAAGTGTGCGAGTCAAGCAAGAAAGAAAAGAGAGAAAATTTGTATGGGAAATTACAACAATTTTAGACAGTCATGTTTTTCATGAACAACAAGCAGAGAACAAGGAAGAAGAGCTTGTGATTTGGAACAACCATGGAGGGTGAATTCTAGAGCGTATTTGGAGTAGAACACTGAAGAGCCAGGTTTTTGGGCCTGAAGAGTGAACACCCGTGTGATTTTCACTATAAAATCAAGTGATTGCCACTGTTTTCTTGGTAGTTTTCCTAGAAGTGAGTTCCTTTGAGTTTCTTAGTAGTGATATTCTTGGTTACCCGTGTCAGAGAGACCTTGATAAATAAATGGGATGCTCGATGGACTAAGAGAAATGAAAGGATACATTCCTTGGGTTGGGCAGGTCGAGAGGAAGATAGATGGTGGAAAATCGAGATAACTGCAGGAGAATACTAGTGGGTTGTGGTGTTTATGGGTTGTGAGTGGATAGTGAGAGACCACCCTCTTTTGTGGATTGCTAGCCCCGGCTTGGGGGTGATTTGTTGTTGAAATTTGGAACAACAAGTCTATTTTTGGGTGGAACGTTCATCACAAGTAGCTAGTTGCACAACCATTTTTAAAATATAAGTGTTATATCTTGTTTCTATGTTGCATTACGAGTTCAATTGTTGTGTATTAACTCTATGTTTGAGAACGATTTATATGTTGTTGTATTTGAGTTTGCTAGCTTCATTTTATGTTATTTTAGAGTTTTGTCTATGCATATGTTTCATGGTATCAAAAAATGGTTAAAATTCTATGTTTTGTTGTAGCTAGTAAGCTACATGATTAGTTAGCAAAAAAAATTAATTTTATGAGTATTTATGCATGTAATGGACCTCAACCGGGTTGGGGAAGGTTACATTGTAATATTTAAAATATTCACTAATGATGTAGTCAGCACCAATTCTTACTACTCCGCTTGTTGGGTCCTATTGGAGGTGACCTAAAAACACGAAAAAGTCCCTTAGAATAGGGGAAGGATTCCAAAAAATTATCTAGAATATTTTCCCCATGCCAAGAGACATGGGGGGCTTAGGCATAATCAAGACAAGGATTCAAGCTCAAGGTTTGTGTGCAAAATGGATTCCCCAAGATGTTACAAGAGATGAAACATGGAAGGTCATTTTCAAAAATCATGTAAGTCAAGGGATCCCACTGGGCAGATGATCTTAACAAAGGCCTATCCCTTATAAACCATTCTCCTCACCCCCCATCAAAGTCAAGTTTGTTGGACTTATGTCAATGAGAGTATTTGGAATTGGAAGGCCATCAATCCCTTCCTTGAATGGAGGAATCTCTCACTCATATCTAGGCTCTCCTTCAATGATTAATCTCTAGTGATCTCCACTCCTCCTAGGGAAAACTATTCGTTGAGATGGCGTACTTCTTTGCTCAAAGATCATTCAAGAAACACCCGAAGTCGACAAATGAAATTTTTAATTCTTAGACTTGAACATCGCTAATATTTCCACAGATCAAAATAATGTTTCAAATGGCCCACATGGATAATTTTTTGTTATAAAGGGTTCAAGGTTTGATCCTCAATCATATTATTCTTAAGTTGTGCCTACAAGGCCCAAGGGTTGGGGGGAGGTACTAGAAATGGGGAAAATAAACACCCTTCAGCAAATACAATCTTGAGTTGGGTTATAGATGGTTTTCCAAGGCCATTGCATGAGGGGAGATTGAATAAATTTCTAGCGTATTAAATAAAGAAAAATACCTAGCTCTTTTGACTACAAACCCTGTGAAAATTAACATTAGAACTAAAGAAAGAAATGTTCATCTAGTTACTAATAATGGGAGGGATTCCAATTGGATAAGCGTTGTCATAGCTAGGATTATCGAACCTATGATGTGTTATGTTTTATCTCATGAGGCGTCTCAGTATAGGCCTATGTGTCCTAGGCATGTTGATGGACACCTAAATTGACGCAGATCAGCCTTAGCATTTCAACCTAAGTCTAACTTAGGATTGCAACCAAATTTTACCTTGAGTGGAATGTGGGGCCCAACGAAAGAGGGCACACCTCATGGAGGTTTTTAGTGGAGTGTGGGACCCTTGTCCAAAGGGGGGAGCACCACTTAGTGGAGAGTGGGGTGTATCCCAAGAGGGGTGCCCCAATATCATCCATTGAGGCCCAAGGCTGGGCACACATCTCAAGATGAATTGGGGGCTGCTAGGTGTTGACGACGATTTTGGTCAACAGTACTTAGCTGGAAAATCGTTGCCAGGATTCTACTTAAACAAGTTGTTTATGAGGAACATTATTGTGTGCTCTCATTGATTTGTTGCTACATATTCGAGGAAGATGTCTTCAAATACCTCATCATTCAAGAATATTCCAAAATTTACTACATGTATTGGTTAATGAATGGTCATGATCGCGAGTCAGTGTATTTTATTGAACATGATACAGGTTAATTCAAATGAAGGAAAGTTCATTACGAACCGTCGACAAGGTTAAGATAGTGCTTGGCAATTTTTTCATGGTTCTTTACCTATCACTTAAAATGGCATATTCTCTCATTTCTCACTTTCTTAACCTTGTCATTACACTTATAACCCTCAAATTTGAATTTATCTCTCATGCCTCTCTTTTCCTAAGTATGGAATCATTAACATACCTTTAGGTTTATGACTTTGGCATATTTTCATGTTACAAAACTATACCATGTTATCATGTCCCATCCACATGACATTTTTATTATTTAAGATAAAAATGAATCTTGACTTTATATGTGGATTAGTAGGGATTACAAGTTGCAACCATTATATAAAGCTCTATATGCCAAATCAAATTCATGCATTTCCTTTTCCATATAAATAAATGTGGCCATAAAAGTTGTGGCTTAAGTCATTATAAGACATTATGGAAATTTATGGAAATAAATTATGTCAAAACTATAAACTGGAGACAAAATCTCTTGATAGTGAATGCGATCACAAAGTATCGATATTTTATTGATTTTGCTTATCTTTGCCAATGGTGTTCCACTGCATAAAAGTGTAGAGAAAGTAATACATAAGAAAAGTCATGGTGGTTTCTTTGGTGAAAATTTACTTCGTCAGTGCATAGAAGGCCGAAGAAAGTCACTGCAGGTATATTTCCAAGATCTAATTTCAATTAGTGCGTTGCTTTTGATAGGTAAGGAACTGGCCATTCAAAAAAATTGGCATCCATGCATGTGTTCTGGTCTTCAAGGAGTTTATTGGTAATTATCATTGACAAGAAGTATTAGGTTTGTTGGTTACGCATATTGGGTCTGGTGTTTTATATGAAGTGGATTCAACTCTAGATACTCTGGTTTCGCTGGCAAAACATTCTCGAGAGATTGTTCTTGTTTATTCTTGTTTATTCTATGGTATTTTGGATTATTTGGAAGGATTTCAAGATGAACAACTACATAAGATTTCAAACCCAGATCCAAGATATAGGCATATGGGCATCATTAGAGTTGTTAAGTTAATTTCTTCTTTAGGAGAAGAAAATATTTCCTCTACTTTGCCATCATCTAGTGGCAGTGTTCAAAAAGAAAGCTCTGAGGAGGCATTATCATTGTTGCAAATGGTTTTGGAGTCTTGCAAGTCATTTCCACTAGCTCACGGTTTCTTCTATGATGAATTAGCAGGACTAGCAAGCTATACAGAATTGAATCCTTCTATTATAGAATGGATATCCAAACACACAAGAGAGTTTGAGAGCCTTTTCCTTTTAGATCTTGAATCTAGCCATCTTCAGGTTGAGACTGGTCCCTATGGTGGTGTACAAGGGGAATAATGGATGAATTTGGAAGGTGAGGTGTCACCAATTTGCCTTAATGTCCTACCTCTACTGACATCTTATCAACAAAGGTCCTCACAGGCATTTCATTTTCTTCCTTCTAATTTGTATTTCTTAGCAGTTGTTGTTAAATATAATGTAACCTCAACAGGTTGAATGTACACTGCCAGCTGTCCTGGCCAGCTGTACTTTCTTTTCTTGATTTTCTTGAGCCTATTTAGCTCATCTATTTTCCTTTTGCACTGTACTTCTTCGTTAACTTTTCTCATTGTATTTTCTCCTTACATTCTCACTATACTGAATACTATTTCTTCTCTATTCTTTCTCTCTGCATTTATTTCTTCACAATTTATCATGGTATCAGAACTTCAGTAGTAAGCCTCTTCACATAGGCTGGAGAGCAACACGATCCTCACGGCGCAAATCTTACACGGATCACAAGAGCATGCGACATAGACTTTTCACAAGGTTTGGAGAGTTGTTCATAATACTCTCAAAAGATCCTCGTAGGAAGCTCACGCAAGGAAGTAGAGCATTATACGCTCAAAAGATCGAGAAAGTAGAGACTGCAGAAGGAGAAACTCTAAAGAATCGTGAATAATTTCATATTCGTCAAAGATTCACGAAGAAGAGTCACAGGAGGCAGGAACATTTGAAGAATTCAAAGAAATTCATTCAAATTTGTGAAAGATTGTTGCATGAGGTAGAATCATTTAAAGAATTTTGGGAAATATCTCTCCTCTGTCAAAGATTGCAGCAGAGAACAGTAAGATTCAAAGAACTCATGAAATTATTTCAAATCTTTGAAAGATTCACGAATTTTTCTTCAGCAGGAGAAAATACTTGCAAAGGTAGCAAAGAACATGTCAGAGGAGCCAAGAATGAGAAATCGCAGCTGTAAGATCTGTCCTGGGAAGAGATCGGAGGTGAAAATCCAGTTCAGAAGTGATGAGGAGAGCGCAGAAAAGGTGAAAGAATCACAGTCATTAGATCTTGCGCAGAGGACTTATAGCCATCGGATCCATGAGAAAGTGCACGAGGCTTAGTCCTCTGGAGCGTGCAGGGCAGAAGAGATTCTGAGCCATCAGATCTTGTTCAGAATATCTGACGGTCGTCAAATCTTGAGCAAACACCTGACAGACATTGGATCTGTCAGGAGATGCACGAGGGTTAAGCCTCCGTGAACAAGAGAGGTGAAAGTCTCGAAAGAGTGAGCACGTCAGGATTTTGGCATTCGAGAGTTTAGAGGTCCTGAGGACGAGATATCGGGGCACTCCATGGCGGAAGTCCCAAAATAGCGAAAAGATCACAGTCGTCCATTCGTTGGGAAACATGGCAGAGATCGAGGAAACTGTCGGTATTTCGACTACCGAGGTTTCAAGTTGACAGAGGATTTGTATCACAGGGGGTCGCAAGTCGCAAAATCGTGAAACGCAGGAGGACCGTCCATCTTGAGGAGACGCGTGGCAACAATCCAAGACTTCGGGAGATTTTCCGAAAGGAGGACACTTTTCCATTTCGGAAAATCGAAATTTCAGAGATCGGGAGATCGAGAAGACAGAGGTTCTCGGCATCGAGAAATAGGAAGTCCCGAAACCCAAAATCGCGAATTCAAGAGTCGTGAAATACCAATACACAAAATTCCAAAATAATATGAGTCGTTGATCTCAAATCAATGAGGATCATTGATCCTTGAAGCCAATCATGGAATTTTGGTAATTCGGAGATTGGGGAATCGAGGAGTCAAAAGAGCTCATTATCAAGGTTCACAAAGTCGCGAAACTCGATATCCCAAAATCCTGAAAAAATCTAGACTGTCAGATCATAGGAAGATCTGGACCGTTGAATTGACCAAAAGGAAATTTCGGCATTTCATCAGCAACATTTTAACATATAGGTGCATGGTCACATTGCATGGAGACTAAGGGCCAATTCAAGGCCGTTAATCTTTCTTCGGTGTTTCGGTAATCGAAAGTTGGAGAAACAAGATTTTGGAGGACTCGTATAACGAAGTCCCGAAGTCAGAATTACGAAGTCCCGAAACGCAAAATCTTGAAAAGGCATTTGAATAAGCATCGGGATATTTTGGATTTCGGCAAATTGAGGGACAGAGAAATTAGCGGACCTGGCTTCACACGTGGGAAACAGGTAAATACGAAATTTTCTAACACTTTTTTTCTGTTTTGTTAAATTCTTTAAAAGATGGCGACGTCTAGCAATTTAGGACCAACTTAGGGTCTGATTCTTCTTGGAAAGAACTATGAGTTCTGGTCTCTTTGAATGAGATCATTCTTGCAAGAACAAGAGTGTTGGGATCCAATGGATCTTGGATATGTGGAACCAGATCGAACAAACCTTTCCGCCATGACAAACCAACAAAGAATTGCTCAGGCAACTCATAGGAACAGAGAAAATAAAGCTAAATTCTGGATTCAAAATTCTGTGGATGATTCGATTTTCTCAAAAATCACAGGCACTGGTACTTCAAAACAGGCCTGGGACATCCTTAAATCAGCCTACCAAGGCAATGACAGGGTCAAAACAGTCAAACTACAAACCTTGAGGATGCAATTCGAGACTTTAATAATGACA
>ML783234.1:296703-320612 GCA_009831015.1 Picea engelmannii | reverse complement strand
GAAAAGCACCTCAGGACATGATTTTCACCTGGGCTTGAACCTGATTTCATGGGCATCAAAGAAGCAGCCAATTGTCTCGATATCTTCTGCAGAGGCAGAGTATGTCGCTGCTACCTCAACTTCTTGTCAAGCTATGTGGTTGAGAAGAATATTGAAAGATATGTCACATACAGAAAAGGATCCAACTCCTATTTTTTGTGACAATACCTCAGCAATAGCTCTATCCAAAAATCATGTGTTTCACAAGAAAAGAAAACACATTGACACTCGCTTTCACTTCATCTGCAAGCTAGTCAATAATGGTGACATTGCACTCCAATTCTGTGGTTCTCAAGATCAGCTCGCAGATATCTTCACAAAGCCACTGGGAAAATATGTTTTTTATTTTCAGAGACAACACTTGGGCATAATCAGTGCTGATGTTTGTAACTATTGAGTTTAAGAGGGAGTGTTAAATATAATGTAACCTCAACGGGCTGACTGTACACTGCCAGTTGTCCTGGTCAGTTGTACTTTCTTTTCTTGATTTTCTTGAGCCTATTTAGCTCAACTATTTTCCTTTTGCACTGTACTTCTTTGTTAACTCTTCTCATTGTACTTTCTCCTTACATTCTAAATATACTGAATACTATTTCTTCTCTATTCTTTCTCTCTGCATTTCTTGCTTCACAATTTATCAGTTGTGGAGCAACTAACAAACAAGGGTTCCCCGAGAGGATGGACCAAATGAACAACAAAATTTTGGAAAAGGATGAAAAAACCAAACCTCAACCATGGGTTGTATCATAACCGAGTGTTACTCTTATTCCATGAAGTCTTGAGCAGTTCCACACTTATATGATTGCTTGCATGCAAATAGGAGACCATGAAAGTTGTTGCAGCATTTGTTTTGGAGAAAGATACAGAAAGGCTCGCCAAAAGGGAGGAGCTAGTTACATTCCTTATCATTCCTCCCATAACAAATTCAATGCTACGAGTTATGATGAGAAAATCGTAAAATCTCTACGAAGTTGGTTGGAATTTTTTCCTATTGACTCGGGAACAAATGATTACATTGTTCAAATAAAATCCATCGGGGAGGGAGTCTAAAGGATGCCTTGAATCAGAGTCTGGATCATACAAAAATGGGTGCAAGATTAATGTTATTGTTAAAAGAATTTAATAACCTTGAAAGAAATTCTGGAACATGTGCTAGTGATCGAGGGGATGATAATATTTTGCAGCACATTGATAGCAGGATTTTTTTTAAGTTGACAAACATGGCAGACACACAATTTTATTCATAGCCGGAGTTATGTATTTACTCGATGGTTTTGGAATGTATCTTATTATGTACTCATTGAATTACGCATTGTGGTTGGATGTGCTCATGGTTTATTTACAATTTTTTTTCTTATTCTTATAGATAAGACACCTCCCTCACATATTCGAAGGAAACTAGCAACGTTTCCACAACAAACAAATACAAGATGAACCTTCTCTGGTTATTGTATGGTTTTTCTATTTTCTCGTGGGAATGCAACTAGTTGGAGGTTTATGATAGCAGCGTTGATGGTCCTTCAATTATCTACATGGCCTTATGGATGTTCTATATTCTAGAATCTCTAAGGCGACATGAAGAGTTTAGTAACGTGTTGATTAAAATATTTTTGTTAAGATTTATTTTAAATATTTAAAAAAAAAAATTATCAGTTCCAGTCGTTATCCCAAAACGGATCTAACTTCTCAAACTGTTCACCCAATTCCATAAAGGAAGTAGCACACAACCTGCCAAAGGGGAGAAAATTTCTGAAGGAGAAAATTTAGAGAAATAAAATTCTGAGAGAGAACTTTGGCAGAAAATTTATAGAGAGGTATGCTTGGAGTGTTGTGAGGTATGTTTCATTTCCTTCCTATTTTACATCTTCGGCGGGGATTGACAGAATCATTGGAAGCATGGGGTCTTGCAAAGCAGTGAGAAGATAAAGCGAGGATGAGCTTGTTGGTTTTCATAAGGTAAATGTTTACTTGTTAGTTTGTTTTACTCAAGCTCGATTTTATTCAGTGCTAATCGGTTTCTATATGTAGGTTTTCTCCTTAGGATTCGCCACCATTGGTCCATTCCATCTTGGCTCAGCTTTATTTTTCTTTTTCGTGCTTGGTCTCTTTATTGCAACAATGTTCTAAAGTGGCTAAAGACCATATACCTGGCCCTAGTCTATGCAAAAACTTGTAGATTTCAAAAATTTATGAATTTGTATGGGGAGCCTTTTAAATGAAGATCAAATTCCTTTGCATTCTGAAATTGTATCTTTATTATTTATTTTTAATTCTTAGTTTTCCTCATCTTTTGGAATACAACATTAAAAATATAAATAGAAAAAAGGGACAAACAAACTTATGAACATGTTTATTTTGTTAAAAATCATGTATATAAGTTTTAATTATTAGCTTGTTAATATGTATAAACTTTTCTTTTTACTTTCTTTACTATTTTGATTTTATTATTTTTTACATCCTAACTTCTAAAAGAAAATATGGAAAAATATTATATAATTAAAATGTTACTCCTTTATATTCTTCAAACTAATGTTTATTTAATAAAATTTTCTTTTAATTAGATCACTATAGAACTAACATAGTTTTATTAACTTTCTCTAGCTCTTGGTTAACTTTGTTTTAGTTACTTTTTGCTAAAATAAAAACAAAACAATCGCCTTTTCATTTTATTATTTGAATTTTCTTTATTAACTTTGATTTCTTACTCCAAATGTATAAAACCCCACATAGAAGTAATTAAATTGTAAAATCACATAAAAATCAAATATTGTTAAAAAGGTAGATTACAAGGAAAATGAATTCACGATTGGACTGTTGGTTAGGGGAAAATTGGCCTGGAGTTCAATGTGCATTCTTGTTCGGGGCTTTAATCCTAGGGTGATATTTCCATCTCTTCTCACCTAGCCCCACGAGAGGTTGAAATGTTCATGTTAGGGACTCTCTAGTCTTTTGACGTCGACACTAGGGAGATAAAAGGAGGTTGAGGGTGAGAGGACATCAACCAATTTCTCATTTGTGAGATACAAGTAATTTGAAGGAGGGCACATAGGGCTGAGGAAGAGGGAAACTAGCTAGGTCATTTCAGCAGCATGTTGAGGGGAATTTCAAGGCATTCTAGACAGCTTGGAGAGGCTGAATTTTGCAGTTGAAGAGACCACACCTGTTGGAGCATACTGGGCCATAACAGGCCATATTTTTCAGCAAGCAAGAGGGACGATTTGAGTAGGCCATACAAAATTCGAGGAAGGTCGAGATTCTAAGGTCATTAAACAACAACAGAGGGTGATTTCTATTTGGTCATATAACAAAGATTGTTCAGTCGTACAACAACATTAGAGGCAACCTTTTGTTGGGTCACACAACTGATAAAAGAGGGTAGATCTCCTATAATAAATTTCCTTGTAAATTTTGTTGTTGTAATTTCCTCTGAAGCCCATAATGCAAGCCCTCCTTTGTCGGTTTTCCCCACACCAGGGTTTCCAAGGTACATATGATGTCTTGTATAATTTTTGTGCTTGTTTTCTACATGTTTCCACTACGATTTCTGGTGTTATAACTCAACTGTAGGTAAACTGCATAATTATGAAATTTATAACATGTATAAATTTTTGTTTTAAGTGAATTATTGGCATTTAATCTCAATGTCTGAGTTATCATATTTCAACATGGTATCAGAACGCAACCTCTGAGTACAAGACAACCAAGGTACTTGATGTGCAGATCAAAAAGAATAAATCAGCAAGTGGGACGTGAGACTAGAGAAAGTGGGGCAACCAGAGGATTTGACTCAAATGGTAGGCCTAAGGTATGAAAAAAATCTAGAGGGTGCCTCAAACTTCAGTCCTTGGAAAGAGAGGATGGCATTGTTGCTGGAGGAGAAGGGTATGTGGGAGATTATTGAAGGGAAATTTGTACTACTAGTAGACCCAACACAACAACTTGACTTCCTCAAGAAGGATGTGAAGGCTAGGAGGATTATTGTGGATGGAGTTAAGGACCACATTATCCCACATCTCTATGGAAAGAAGACTGCCAAGGAAATGTGGGATGCCCCGGTGAAGATGTATCAGTCTAAAAACCATAGTAGGAAGATGCTACTCAAAGAGAAGTTGAGGAGCACAAAGATGGCCAAGGGAGAGTCGCTTGTCACCTACATCACCAAGTTCACTCTGATAATAACTGAAATGGTGGTTGTGGGAGAAATAGTGTATGGGACTGAGTTGGTGAGAACATCCTTGAATGACTTCACCAAATAGTGGGAAGTTTTTGTCTGTGGAGTGGTGGCTTGGGAGAAGCTCCTTGATTGGGAGAGATTGTGGGATGACTTCACCTAGGAGGAGCTGAGACTTTATGCCACTCACGCTGACCAGCCAAAGTGTGAGGATGAGGAGAATGTGGGTCTTCATGCAAAGAAGAGAAGTGAAGGAGGAGGCTCCAACGACATGAGAAAAGTGAGATTATTTGCATGTCAAAATACTATCCACTATGCCATCCAGTGTCCCAAGAAGAAGAGAATAAGGAGTCGAAGGTAACAGCCAAAACATATGATGAGATGGATGAGTTTGTAGAAAAAATCGATGATGAATTTTCTCTAGTGGCCACTCTTTCTAGCAACAATAGATTGGTTGAGTTGGAGGACAATGGGGTATGGTTCATGGATAGTGGATCATCTCACCATATGATGGGAATGATGTTGGTGTTCCTTAGTGTTTCAGAGACATGCTTAGACTTGCATGTGTAGAGTGTGGTTCACACCATGCATGCGGTAAAGGGGGTTGGAAGTGACAGATTTCGGTTAGATTAATGAGTGTCTTTGGAGGTGGATGGGGTGATATATGACCCAGATTTGAGGGTTAACTTTCTCTCTATATCATCTCTAGTAGATATGGGGTATACAATGATTTTCATCGATGGACAGGTGCTCCTAATGCATAGGGAGCGACCTTGGATGAAACAGCGAGGCTTGGCATTAGACAATCTATGATGTACATGTTGCTAGGACAACCTGTAGGTGGGTCCAGAGGGAGCTTGGACCAGAGATCGGTATCAGGGACTATCAATTGGTATGACATGACACTGATGGATGATCATAACAACACATTAGATTAGAGTGTAGTGGAAGTAGCAGGTGGATCTTTCGATTAAGAGGGAGAAGCTACAACAACAACATGTTTGACTTGATCAGAGATTGATA
Source organism: Picea engelmannii (assembly GCA_009831015.1). Lineage (NCBI taxonomy): Eukaryota > Viridiplantae > Streptophyta > Pinopsida > Pinales > Pinaceae > Picea > Picea engelmannii. The sequence continues at coordinate 315,379 of ML783234.1, read as the reverse complement.
CTAGTGGAGACACCTCCCTCACTAAGAGGGAGTGTTAGTTTTTATCTGATGAGGTATCTCAGCATAGGCCTATGTGTCCTAGGCATGTTGGTGGAAACCTAAGTTGACCCATATCAACCTTAGTATTTCAGCCGAAGTCTAACTTAGGCTTCCAACTAAATTTTACTTTGAGTGGAATGTGGGGCCCAAGGAAAGCGAGCACACCTCATGAAGGAGGATGTTACTGGAGTGTGGTACCCTTGTCCAAAGGGGGGAACACCACTTAGTTTAGAGTGGGGTCCAACCCAATAGGGGTGCCCCAATCTCATCCATCGAGGCCCAAGGTTGGGCACACATCTCTAGGTGAATGGGAGGCTACTAGGGATATAAAAGGAGGCTAAGGGTGAGAGGACATCATCCAATTTCTCATTTGTGAGATACAAGTGAGCCAAAGGAGGGCACATAGGACTGAGAAAGAGGGAAACTAGCTGGGTGGTTTGAGTAACATGTTGAGGGGCATTTCATGGCATTCTAGGCAACTTGCAGAGGCTGAATTTTATAGTTGAAGAGGCCACACCTGCTGGAGCATACTGGGCCATAAAAGGCTCTATTTTTCAGCAAGCAAGAGGGTCAATTTGAGTAGGTCGTACGACAGTCCAGGAAGGTTGAAATTATCAGGTCATTTAGCAACAATAGAGGGTGATTTCTAGTTGGTCTTACAACACATATTGTTTGGCCATACAACAGTCCAAGAAGGCCAAAATTCTTAGGTCATTGAGCATCAACAGAGGGTGATTTCTAGTTGGTCGTACAACAACATTAGATGCAGCCTTTTGCTAGGGCATATAGTTGGGTCGTATATCTGATAAAAGAGGGCAGATCTGTTGTAAGAATTTTTATGTAAATTTTGTTATTGTAATTTCCTTTGAAGCCCATAATAGAAGCCCTCCTTTGTTGTTTTACCCCACACTAGGGTTTCCAATGCACATATGGTGTCTTGTATAATTTTTGTGCTTGTTTTTTGTATGTTTCCACTATGATTTTTGATGTTATAACTCAGTTGTAGGTAAATTGCATAATTTTGATATTTATAACATGTAAAAATTTATGTTTTAAGTGAATTATTGTCATTTAATCTCAGTGTTTGAGTTATTGGATTTAAACATGGTTTCAAAACACAGTCTTTGAGTACAAGATAACCAAGGTACTTATTGTGTAGACTAGAAAGGATAAATCAACTAGTGGGATGTGAGACCAGAGAAATTAGGGTAGGCAGAGGGTCTGACTCAAATGGCAGGCCTAAGGTATGAACAAAGGCTAAAGGGAACCTCAAACTTCGGTCCTTGGAGAGAGAGGATGGCATTGGTGTTGGAGGAGAAGGGTCTATAGGAGATTGTTGAAGGGAAAGTTATACTACCAACAGACCCAACATAACAACCTTATTTCCTCAAGAAGGATGTGAAAGTTAGGAGGATTATTGTGGATGGATTTAAGAACCACATTATCCCACATCTCTCTGGAAAGAAGACTTCTAAGGAAATGTGGGATGCACCAGTGAATTTGAATCAGTCTAATAACCAAAGAAGGAAGATGCTACTCAGAGAAAAATTGAGGAGCATGAAGATAGCCAAGGAAAATTCATGGGTCACCTACCTCACCAAGTTCCCTCGGATCACAAATGAAATGGTGTCTTTGGGAGAAGCAGTGGGACAACCTTCAATGGCTAGAGGGAAGCCTTAAATGGCTTCACTAAATAGTGGGAATATTTTGTCCATGGAATGGTGGCTTGGGAGAAGCTCCCAGATTGGGAGAGATTGTGGGATGATTTCACCCAGGAGGAGATGAGACTTTAATCCACTCAAGCTAGTGAGCCAAAGAGTGAAGAGGAGGAGAATGTGGGTCTTCATGCAAAGAAGAGAAATGTAGCAGGAGGCTCCAGGGACATGAGAAAAGTGAGATGCTTCGCATGTCACAATATTGGCCACTATGCCAACTAGTGTCCCAAGAAGAACAAGATGAAGGAGTCATAGTTAGCAGCCACAACATCTGATGAGATGGATGTGTTTGTGGAAAAATTCAATGATGAATTTTCTTTGGTGGCCACTCTTTCTAGCAGCAACAAATTGGTTGATTTGGAGGACAGCAAGGCATGGTTCGTGGATAGTGGATCATCTCACCATATGACGGGAATGAGGTCAATTTTCCTTAGTGTTTCAAAAACGGGCTTAGACTTGCATGTGCATAGTGGGGTGCACACCATGCATGCAATAAAGGGGGTTGGATGTGTCAGATTCCAGCTAGAGTCAGGAGTGTCTTTGGAGGTGGATGGGGTGATGTATGTACTAGAGATGAGGGTTAAATTTCTCTATGTATTATGTCTGGAAAATATGGGGTATACAATGATGTTCATGGATGGATAGGTACTCCTATGTGTAGAGGGAGTGACCTTGGATGCAACAATGAGGCTTGGAATCAAACAAGATATGATGTACAGGTTGTTGGGACAGCTTGTAGGTGGGTCCAAAGGGAGCTTGGACCAGAGATCAGTGTCAGGGACTTTAGCTGGTATGACATGACACTGATCGATGAGTAGAAAAACACCAAATTAGAGTGCAGCAAAAGTAGAAGGTGGATCTTCTAGTTCAAAGGGAGCTACGACCACAACAACAACAGATTTCATTAGATCAGAGATTGATCCTTATGGAGACACCTCCCTCACTAAGAGTGAGTGTTATTTTTTACCTCATGAGGTGTCTCAACATAGGCCTATGTGTCCTAGGCATGTTGATGGACACCTAAATTGACCCATATCAGCCTTAGTATTTCAGCCTAAGTCTAACTTAGTCTTGTAGGTAAATTTTACCTTGAATGGAATGTGGGGCCCAAGGAAAGAGGGAAGACCTCACAAATGAGGTTGTTAGTGGAGTTTGGGATCCTTTTCCAAATGGGGGCACACCACTTACTATAGAGTGGGATCCATCCCAAGAGGGGTGCCCCAATCACATCCATTGAGGCCCAAGTTTGGGCACGGATCTCAAGGTGAATGGGGGGCATCTAGGGAGACAAAATGAGGATGAGGGTGAGAAGACATCAACAAATTTCTCATTTTTGAGATACAATTGAGATGAACATGGGAACATATGGCTGAGGAAGAGGGAAACTAGTTGGGTGGTTTAAGAAACATGTTTTGGGGCATTTCAGGGCATTTTGGGAAGCTTGCATAGGCTTAATTTTTCAGCTAAAGAGGCCAAACCTGATGTAGTATACTGTGCCATGAAATGCCATATTTTTCAACAAGCAAGAGGGTTGATTTGAGAAGGCCATAAAAAATTTCAGGAAAGTTGAAATTCTCAAGTCATTCATCAACAACAAAGGGTTATTTCTAGCTAGTCGTACAACATATATTGTTGGTTTGTACAACAATCTAGGAAGGCATAAATTATTAGGTCATTCAACAACAACATAGAGTGATTTATAGTTGGTCGTACCACATATATTGTTTTTTCATACATCATTCTTTTTCTAGGATGTATAATTGATAAAAGAGGGCATATCTGATGTAAGAAATTTCTGTGTAAAGGAGCACAAAGATGGCCAAGGGAGAGTCGGAAGATGCTACTCAGAGAAAAGTTAAGGAGAACGAAGATGGCCAAGGGAGAGTCGGTGGTCACCTACCTCACCAAGTTCACTCAGATCAGAGATGAATTGGGGGTTGTGGGAGAAGCAGTAGATGAGACTGAGTTGGTGAGGACAACCTTGAATGGATTCAAAAAACAATGGGAAGTTTTTTTCCGTGTAGTAGTGGCTCGGGAGAGCTCCCTGATTGCAAGAGATTGTGGGATGACTTCACCTAGGAGGAGTTGAGACTTTATGCCACTCAGGCTAGCCATCCAAAGAGTGAGGAGGAGGATAATGTGGCTCTTCATGCAAATAAGAGCAGTGGAGCAGGAGGCTCCAGGGACATGAGAAAAGTGAGATTCTTTGCATGTCACAAGAATGGCCACTATGTCAGCCAGTGTTTCAATAAGAATAAGAAGGATTTAGAGGTAGAATCCATGACATCTGATGAGATGGATTTGTTTGCGGAAAATTTTGATGACGAATTTTCTCTGGTGGCCACTCTTTCTAGCAACAATAGATTGGCTAAGTTGGAGGACAGTGGGGCATGATTCATGGACAGTGGATCATCTCACCATATGATGGGAATGAGGTCGGTGTTCCTTAGTGTTTCATAGATGGGCCCGGACTTGCATGTACAGAGATGGGTGCACACCATGCATGCAATAAAGGGGGTTGAATGTATCAGATTCCAGCTAGAGTCAAGAGTGTCTCTAGAGGTGGATGGGGTGATGTATGTACCAGAGTTGAGGGTTAACTTTCTCTCTATATTATCTCTGGAATATATGGGATATATAGTGATGTTCATGGATGGGCAGGTAATCCTATGTGTAAATGGAGTGGCCTTGGATGCAGCAGTGAGGATTTACCTCGGGAAAGGTATGATGTACATGTTGCTAGGACAACATGTAGGTGGGTCTAGAGGGATCTTGTACTAGAGATCAGTATCAGGGAATGTCAACTAGTATGACATGACATTGATGGATGAGAAAAACATCACATTAGATTAGAGTGAAACAAAAGTAGCAAATGGATCTTGATCTTCTAGTTCAGAGGGACCAACTACAACAACAACAATAGATTTGACTGGATTAGAGATTGATCCTAGTGGAGACACCTCCATCACTAAGAGGGAGTGTTAGTTTTTATCTCATGAGGTGTCTCAACATAGGCCTGTGTGTCCTAGGTATGTTGATGGACACCTAAATTGACCTAGATCAATCTTGGTATTTCATCCTAATTCTAACTTAGGCTTGCAGCCAAATTTTACCTTGAGTGGAATGCAGGGCCCAAGGAAAGAGGGTGCACCTCATGAAGAAGGTTTTTAGTGGAGTGTGGGACCCTTGTCAAAAGGGGGGTGCACCACTTAGTGGACAGTGGGATCCAACCCTAGAGGGGTTCCCCAATCTCAACCATTGAGGCCCAAGGTTGGGGACACATATCAAGGTGAATGGGGGGCTTCTAAGGAGTAAAAGGAGGCTGAGGGTGAGAGGAAATCAACCAATTTCTCATTTGTGAGATACAAGTGAGATGAATAAGGGTGCATAGGGATGAGGAACAGGGAAACTAGTTGGGTGGTTTGAGCAGCATGTTGAGGGGAATTTCAGTGCATTCTGGGTAGCTTGAAGAGGTTGAATTTTGCAGTTGAAGAGGTCACACCTACTGGAGCGTACTGGGCCATAACATGTCATATTTTTCATCAAGAAATTCATCCAATTTGAGTAGGTCATACAACACTCCAGGAAGGCTGAAATTGTTAGGTCATTCAACAAAAACAGAGGTTGATTTCTAGTTGGTCGTACAACAGATATTGTTGGGCCATACAATAGTCCAGGAAGGCCGAAATTCTCAGGTCATTCAACAACAAAATAGGGTGATTTCTATCTGGTCATACAACAACATTAGATGCAACCTTTTGTTGGGTTGTATAGATGAGTATAGTTGGTTCGTACAACTCATAAAAGATGGAATATTTGTTGTAGGAAATTTCTGTGTAAATTTTGTTGCTGTAATTTCCTCTGAAGCCCATAATAGAAGCCCTCCTTTGCTGGTTTTTCCCACACTAGGATTTCTAGGGTACATTTGGTGTCTTGTATAATTTTTGTTCTTGTTTTTGGTATGTTTCCACTGTGATTTTTTATGTTATAATTCAGTTGTAGGTAAACTGCATAATTCTAAAATTTATAACAACATGTATAAATTTTTGTTTTAAGTGAATTATTGGCATTTAATCTCAGTGTCTGAGTTATCATATTTCAACATGGTATGAAAACATAATGTATGAGTATAGGAAAACCAAGGTACTTTTTCTACAAGCCAGAAAGGAGAAATCAGCAAGTGGGGCATGAGACCAGAGAAAGTGGGTCATCCAGAGGAGATGACTCAAATGGTGGGCCTAAGGTATGAAGACAGGCTAGAGAGTGCCTCAAAATTCCATCCTTGGAGAGAGAGGATGCAATTGTTGCTAGATGAGAAGGGTTTCTGGAAGATTGTTGAAGGGAAAGTTGTACTACCAACAGACCCAACACAACAACCTGATCTCCTCAAGAAGGATGTGAAGTCTAGGAGGATTATTGTGCATAGATTTAAGGACCACATTATCCCACATCTGTATATAAAGAAGACAGAAAAGGAAATGTGGGATTCTCTGATGAAGTTGTATCATTCATTCTGATAACCAGATTAGGAAGATGATACTCAAAGAGAAAATGAGGAGCACAAAGATAACCAAGGGATATTCAATGGTCACCTACCTCACCAAGTTAACTCATATCAGATATGAACTAGAGAATCTGGGAGAAGCAGTGAATGAGACTAAGTTGGTGAGGAAAACCTTGAATTGATTCACCAAACAGTGGGAAGTTTTTATCCGTGGAGTGGTGGCTCGGGAGAAGCTCCCTGATTGGGAGATATTATGGGATGAATTCACCCAGGAGGAGCTAATACTTATGACACTTAGGTTGGCCATCCAAAGAGTAAATAGGATGAGAATGCAGGTCTTCATGAAAAGAATATCAGTGGAGCAAGAGGCTCTAGGGCATGAGCAAAGTGAGATTATTCACATGTCACAATATTGGCCATTATGCTAGCCAGTGTCCCAATAAGATGAAGGAGTCAGAGGTAGAATCCACAACATTTGATGAGATGGATGCATTTGCAAAAAACATTCGATGATGAATTTTCTCTAGTGGCCACTCTTTCTAGCAACAACAAATTCGTTGAGTTGGAGGAGAATGGGGCATGGTTCATGGACAGTGGATCATCTCACCATATGACAGGAACAAGTTCAGTGTTCCTTAGTGTTTCATATATGGGCTCAGACTTACATGTGCAAAGTGGGGTGCACACCATGCATGCAGTAAAGGGGGTTGGATGTGTCATATTCCAGCTAGATTCAGGAGTGTCTATGGAGGTGGATGGGGTGATGTATGTACCAGAGTTGAGGGTTAAATTTCTCTCTATATAACGTCTAGAAGATATGGGGTATACAGTGGTGTTCATGGATGGACATGTACTCCTATGTGTAGAGAGAGCGGCCTTCGATGCAACAGTGAGGCTTGGCATAAGACAAGGTATGATGTACAGGTTGTTGGGATAGCCTATAGGTGGGTCCAAATGGATCTTGGACTAGAGATCAGTGTCAGGAATTGTCATCTAGTATGACATGAAACTGGTCGATGAGTAGAACAACACATGAGATCAGAGTGCATCAGAAGTAACAGGTGGATCTTTTGGTTCATAGGGAGAAGCTACAACAACAACAACACATTTGATTGGATAAGAGATTGACCCTGGTGGAGACACCTCCCTCGCTAAGAGGGAGTGTTAGTTTTTAACTCATGAGGTGTCTCAAAATAGGCCTATGTGTCATAGGCATGTTGATGGACACCTAAATTGACCTTAGTATCTCAGCCTAAGTCTAACTTAGGCTTGCAGCCAAACTTTAACTTGAGTGGAATGTGAGGCCTAAGGAAAGAGGGTGCACCTCATTAATGATTTTTTTATTGGAGTGTGGGACCCTTGTCCAAAGAGGGGTGCAGCACTTAGTGGAGAGTGGGGTCTAGCCCAAGAGGGGTGCCCAATATGAGCCATTGAGGGCCAAGGCTGGGCACACATATTGAGGTGAATGGGGGGCTACTAGGGAGATAAAAGGAGGTTGAGAATGAGAGAACATCAACCAATTTCTCATTTTTGAGATACAAGTGAGATGAAGTAGTGTGCATATGGATGAGGAAGAGGGAAACTATTTGGGTGGTTTGAGAATCCTATTGAGGGGCATTTCATGGAATTTTGGGCATGTTACAGAGGCTGAATTTTGTAGTTGAAGAGGCCACACTTGCTGGAGCATACTGGGCCATAACATGCCATATTTTTCAGCAAGCAAGAGTGTCAATTTGAGTAGGTTGTACAATAGACCAGGAAGGCCAAAATTCTCAAGTCATTCAACAACAACAAAGGGTGATTTATTGTTGGTCATACAAAGAAGATTGTTGGGTCGTACAATAGTCCAGGAAGGCCAAAATTCTCAGATCATTCAGAAACAACAAAGAGTGATTTCTACATGGCCATACAACAGATATTGTTGGGTTGTACAACAACATTATATGCATCCTTTTGTTGGGATACAAAATTGATAAAAGAGGACAAATATGCAGTAAGAAATTTCTGTGTAAATTTTGTTGTTGTAATTTCCTGTGAAACCCATAATAGAAGCCCTCCTTTGCTGGTTTTCGCCACACTAGGGTTTCTAGGGTACATCTAGTGTCTTGTATAATTTTTGTGATTGTTTTCTGTATGTTTCCGTTGTGATTTTTGATGTTATAACTCAGTTGTAGGTAAACTGCATAATTCTGAAATTTATAACATGTATAAATTTATGTTTTAAGTGAATTATTATCATTTAATCTCAATGTTTGAGGTATCATATTTCAACATGATGCTCACAATTTCACAGCCCTGGTACCCTAAACAAAAATCTTATGGTTCAAATCTCTAGCTAAATCTACATCGGCTTGGGTGAGGGCTCTCTATCAATGATACCTCCCAACTATCTATTGGAAAGTTGCTCTCTTGGGGGATACACTACCTTGGTATAGTGAGTTTAACTTAGCTTGGCTATTTGAGCACTCTGTAGTTCTCTATTTTATTTCGAAAAAGAAACATGGTGTTTTATTTAATAAGAGTGAGCTTTCCCATACTCTATCGTGTTATGACAACATGTTTATTTGTGCAAGTATGTCCTTGCAAATAACTATGCAATTTTTAAAAATTCAAATGGATATGGAACACTTACAACAACTACTAGATATTTTGGGGGATTCCCCATATATGATGAGTCAAGATCCCTTTGGGCCCTCTCAACCCACTCCCGCATGATCCTAGTAGAGTCATCAGTACAAAGCCAACTGAGTCATTTGAGAGGGGTGAGAGAAAGAATGAAACATATATGTCCTTGTTGCACATGGAAAGAAATTTCCGAGTCTAGCATTAGCTATCTCTGACAACCCTATTATCACAAAATCTATCATTTGTGCAAAGACTTCACAAGATGCTAAACCAATGTAACATATTTAATTAATTGCCACTGTCACCTAGGAAAGTACTTCCCTCATTTTAATGATAGATAAGGATCCAACACAAGGTAGGCTTCCCTTGCAACCTTAAGGGATCCTATAACAAGCTAAGGGAAATTCTACACCCCCCTAGATTGGTTGTTTGATTAGCTAAGTCAAAGATAGGGTCAAGGTGAGTTAGATGAAGTATGTTGATGGTGCATATGTGAGAGGTATTTATAAGGTGAAATAGGAGATCTACCACAATCAAACCTAAAGGATACGAAACACTACAAATAAAAGGAACACTTGTGTTTGTAGCAAAACTTGAAATAGAAATGGGATACTTCAACATGTAATAGTTTTACAACAACACATACATGATGCTAAACTAGAGCAATGAAATGAGAAGTGAGTGTCAAATACTAAGTAAAATATTAATAAACCATCCACCAATGCTTGTAATGAGTTATAACATGAAACTATGTTAACTTGTGGTTGTAGCAAAACTTGAACAAGAAATGGGATACTTCATCATGTAACAGTTTTACAATAGTAGCAAATAAACAGTCCTAAATTAGAAGAATGCAATGAGAAATGAGTGTTGAATACTAAGGAAAATATTAATAAACCATCAACCAATGCTTGTAATGAGTTAGAACATGAAACTATGCTACTTAATGTAATTAATCAAGCTTTAATGGCTGAAAATGTAGAAAATTGCAGTAATGACTATGTTAGATGACGAATTAAGGAAATTAGTGTAAGGTGTTAGGATAAGGATGCAATTAATGATGATGCAATGCAATTTTTCCACAAATCGTTGAGAGCAAGAGAGAGAGAGAGAGAGAGAGAGAGAGAGAGAGAGAGAGAGAGAGAGAGAGAGAGAGAGAGAGAGAGAGAATAAGCTAATCCTAGCGTTTTATTATCCCTTGCATGAGACTAGTGTCATTTCCTCTCTTTGGGAAAATGGAGTTAATGCAACACCTTCAATGGAGGCTTAATGCAAGAGAAGAATTGAATACTTAAAACCCTAGGATTATCCCCTCATAAACCTAGGTCAAACCTTCTAGGAAAGAAACCCTAGGGATTTTCCTCTCACAAACATGAGGTGTCAACCTATTTCTCTAGTGTCTAGCAATGATATTAGGTGGAAGTTAGGTCAAACCGTAAATTTTATCCTCTTGTAAACCCTAGGATTAAACCTCAAAGACAAGGTTAGGGGGATGTTCTCTCACAATCCCTAATCTTGACCTTGTATACTTTAAAAAAATTAATATGGATAAAACAAGGGAAGGGGATAACCAATCTTAATCATTCCTTAGGGTTTCAACAAAATTATTCAAGGAAAACAAGGCTAACGTGCAACTATTACCAATCTAATAGAGAATTCACCAAATATGCCAAGAACACTTAAACTTGAAAAGAACACTTACTATACAAGTAGCTATGCAAGACGAAGCCCTAGTTTCATGAAAAAATACACCATAACAAGAAAAAACATCCACAATATCACTCCAAAAGAGCGCACAAGAGCTCCATGATGAGATAAGAAGAGAAGAAGATTAGTAATTATTCTCCTAAGTGATGAGTTGTGATTTTTCCATGAGGTAGTTCTAGCTTCTTTATATGAGGCAAACCTAACACTATAACCCCTCAAAGCCCCAAAAAATACAAATGATCCATGATACAAGTGAGATAGGTCAATATTGATCCCTAAAATAGCCTTAAAAAATAATAATACATGTTAATACACCAAACCGTCTCCTCCTAGATCACACATGTGGGTGTAGGAATCCACAACAAGGATTGTGTCATGCTCTAGAAGGGTGCAAGGACCCCCAAAGGCCACTTTTCATAATCAAAAGGTGAAAAGAATGGTGAAAGGTGACACCTCCTCATAAAAGGTCATATATAATCGTCAAAAGAGCCCAACTCATCATCAAAGTGGTGCCCAAATGGAAAGCAAGCCCCAATCATCATGAAAGTATCATAGTGCATGACATCACCATCCATATGCTCAACATCCAAGGTGAAAAGGTTAGCATCCAAGGTGGAATGAAGTAGCATCACCTCTCTAAATGGTGTCCAATCATGTCCAAGTGCAACGTCCTCCATCCAATGACTAACAAGCTCTTGGGTGCACTATCCAAGATATGGGATTCATGCCCATCTATCAACCAATATGCTCATATTTTCAAAATGAGAGCTCATTTATCCATCGTTCAAGGTCCATGATGTACCTAAATGTGTCAATTAATGGTATGACCCAACACTCTACATCACACATGCCATATCCTGTATATAATGCATAACGTCCTGGGTGAAATCATAAGGACCATGTCAAGTGCACCCAAGTCAGTGAAATTCATATAATCAAGAAAAACCAATAATCACAAGGGACGAGAGTCCTTACAATCATACGAAGTAGGCCATCAATTAATACATAAACCACATTAGCAATTCACATTAGATATCCCCTTCAAACTTCACATTAGCTTAAGACTTTATGCAATTTGATGAGTTTAGGTATGGGAGGACCATCAAAACACCCTATTGGGTGTGCCAGTACCCAAGTATAGGGATAGTTCCTGAGAATACCCATCAAAGTGTAAGTATGATTAATGAAATGTGTGGAGCTTACTTCATGGTGATGGAATCGTTAACATGCAAGGTATCGTGCTTGGTCCATTTCTAGGAGAGCCTGTGTAGAGGGAGAGGTTTCTTCTTGAGATACCCTTTCCTCAATAGTGTGTATATTCCAAACCCCTTTCTTTCCTTTTGATATTCATTTATGCATTGCAAGTCTCCTTTTCAGGTTTCAAGGAATTTATTATTTCTTTTCTTTCTTGTTGGTATTAAGTCTTTTTAATTGATATGCATTCAATGTATTAAGACTACGGGTGATCAAGGGGTAGAGCTCAAGTTGGCCTTTGTATTTCAAAGTTGGCCATTCCTTATCCCACATTTTCTTTTTTATAACATTCTTTCTTTTATTTATTTTTATAGAAGTCACATCAACCTAGGCATTCTAACCCTTCTTCTCATAGGAGGATGAACCACGGGCCTTTTTGGTGTACATGTAACAACCATTATTGAATTTTAGTACATTGAGAAAGGCCCCAAGATGGAAAGTGTTAATTATAGGGGGGGACAATATGTTACTCTTATCAAAGCCTCCTAGTAGTATCCATCTAATTTGCATGAAAGGGGGAAACGTTTGGAAGTTTCTGAAATGGGTACGGCGGGAAACACAACCCTCCAAAAATTGAAACGTCGTATATTAACACAACATAAATGACATTTTAGAAGGAAAACCATATCTATATTAACTCACATAGATGATAAATATCATTGACTACATGAGGCAAGAAAAAAAATCCAAAATTAGCCTTTATAGATGAGGCTATACATCCAAAATCAACCTTTATAAATGAGGCTTTATGTGCTGAAAATTAAATAAAACATGAGGTAAATACAATTGAAATTACATAGATTCCCGAATCCTAATACATGTCATACTCATCATCGTCCTCATCATTAAAAATAGAACAAGATGCATGTTCAGAAAAACTAGAGCCTGGATGCACGAAAGAGGCAATTCCACTTGCATTGTTGTTGCATCATCACCAATATCAAGAGAACCAAGAGAGAGCTCCAATTCTGGGCATTCTGCATCCACATACCACTCTTTATGAGACCCAGCTGCATATTCTTCACCCCTACGAGACACCAAGTGGAGGTTTGAATGCAAGTATACAATATCTTCAGCCTTTTGGGATCCCAACCTATTGCGCTTCATATAATGAATGAAGCCATAGGTGCTCCAATTCCTTTCTTCTGATGAAGAGCGTGCCACTTATGATATAATTCAAGTGGCAAGGATTTACAAATATACACCATTTTCCCCATGACAAGTCCACCATTTCCTCAGGTCCATGGTCCTCCTCTCCTCCAAAGATGATATGTCTACAAAATCCTCTAATCCAGCAAAAATACAATCAAATTCTTCCCTCACCAATGTTTGTTGAGAACAAACAACCTCTGGAAGGCCTTTTTCATTCCACTAGCCACCTCCTTGTCCCTATGTGGGGCCTTCTTGTTCCCATGACTTTGAGCAATAAAATATTCATCATAAAATATAGGATTTAGAGCATGTGTCAAAGTGTGAAATGGAGTGTTAAATCCATTCCACCTCATAACCATGATGGATCTCACATGCTCAATAAAATCAACATCAACAAAAAGAAGAGTTGGAGCCTCCTGTGTAATAATTTCCACATTTTTCTCAACCATGGTATCCATGCCATCATAAATCTCTCCTAAGAAAGGTTTGTCTATGTCTACATCTCAGAGAAGCTCAAATATTTTTAATGTGAACTTGAGAAAGAATTATATCTTGCTCCACCAATCCTCATCAATCAACACCCTCCGCACCATACTTCTCCTCTCTGAATTTGCCTGTCTCCACTCAGCCCAAGTGGCACCCACCACCATACTCATTAATGTAGTTTTAACCTCCACAAGGAAACACATCATGATGAAGTTGGAGGCATATATTGTCTCAAGAACTTTGATAAACTCCAGTTTGAAGTGTTCTCAATATATTGCTTGAGACTGGTGGTGGTTGGTGATGAATTTTATTATCTCCCTAGATTTCCCTGTGACCTCCTTAATCCATTCAATTTTTGACTCAATCTCTTCTAAAATCAGATTAATATTATGGACGATGAAAGGAGTCCAAAAGATATGATTGTATCTACTCGCAACAATCAATCCTATGGCTTTGTAAACAGGTGCATTATCTGTGATAACTTGCACCACATTTGCTGGCCCTATTTGTTCAATAACAATTAAAATATCAACAATGAATTTACTATCTTTCACCTCATCTAAAAAATCTTATGCTTTAAGGAACATTGTGTTAATCCCTAGACAAAGCCCCATGATATGTATAAAACTGCTTATTATGATCTAGATAGTGAATTATTATATTTCTAATAGGTCGACTAGAACCCTTCTTTGCACCCTTTCATTGTAATTGTAACCCCTTGTCTCCTATATATATATCAAGGATATCTAGTATTATGATCATCTTATCTCATCTCATATTGTGTTCTGAATATTATATACTATAAATGAGGTTTTCCCCTTGAAGTGGACTGAGTTTTATTGATTTCTTATCATTTTTAAGGCATTGGGTCATAATATTTGGTATCATAACTCAAGGTCTTGGGGTTTCGCTGCTACATCTTAGACACCTTGGAATTTTCGCTATAAAAATTTTTCTACAACATTTCAGAAGAAACCCCTTGTAATGTAATTAGTAGGCAGATCAAGGTATGTGGGATTACAATTTCAGCTCATGAGGCCTTACACTTTCGAAGATATGGCCTGTGTAAGACAGGTTTCTGGAATTATCCTGAATTTAGTCATCGCAGAATTTTCTCTATAAATATTTTTTCTGTAATGTTTCAGACCCTGAAATCTAGATTGTATTCATAGAAATGATCAAGGTATCTATGATAAAAATTTCATATTCTGGGTCATCCTACTTTTGCAGATACACCTTGTGGAAGATAGGGTATCTGACTAGTTCTATTGACTAGTCTCAAACAAGTGTTCCGGGTAAAACAGACATAACTTATTCCTAGAGTATACAAATTGAGTGGGACCAGTTTAATTGGATATTGGACAGTCTTTAGTATCTCAGGTACAAATTTCATAATTTTATATCAATTATTTTGTCCAGGGCACGCTATACAAGTGAGATCTCTATGAAAGGCCAAAAATCAGCAAGGTGTGGAGAAATTACCATAACTTCCACTTGGCACATCCAATTTGGTCAGACCTGTGGCATTGGAGAAAATAAATTTCAGATTACTAAAGATTGAAACTGCAGACTCAGAAGGAACAAAATTTTTTAGATACACCAAAAGAAAGGTCATCCAAGAGGAGAAACTCCATATTAAGGTTTTTAAAGGTACGTAACTTACAATTAGCATAATTATTTTTGGAATATTTGTTTCGAGTGATTTAAACTTTTTGATATATATAGAATAGAGGAGTATTATTATTATTACTCCATATGGGTCCCAAAAAGGTGACAACACCTATTAAACCTCCATAAGTCTCATATATGACTCAAGAAGAAAATGAGAACATACAGAATAGGTTGTCCAAATTGGAGGAACAAATTCAGAATGTGAGTGAAAAGTCTAATAATTGGGTAAACTCACAAAGACAAATTCAAGTAATGGAAGGGAAGATGGTTGGAATGGAAAACAATATGGAGGGTATAAAAAACAAGATGTATTATATGGAAAATAAGATGGAAGAAAATAAGAACGACATAAAAAAATAAATACAAAATTCCATGAAGGAAATGCAAAATATGTCTTCCCTGATATCTCAAGCTATAGATGGGAGATTCTCTGAAGGAGACATCAAAATGGACTCATTAAAATAAAGGTAGTAATCATGTTTTACAAACTACCAATAATAAGCCATTTAGTGAATCTAACTCTAATTTTGGAGTTAATTCTGGTGGGGGTCCTAAATTCAACTTTCCCAAAATTTAATTAAAGAAGTTTGATGGTACATAGGCATTTACTTGGGTGAACCAAATAGAGCAATATTTTGAACTACATAATATTATGGATGATAGGAAAAGGATTCACATAGTGACCTAGAACTTTGAGATAAAACCATATCGATGGTATCAATGGATAGTGAAAAGACAACCCCCTTTATATCACTACACTTGGGGTTTATTTACAAGAGACTTAGAAGCACAATATGGGAAAGTTTGGGAACAAGACTACACCAGTCAATTGACAATAATCAAACAGTTAGGTGATATTGAAGAATATAATTCATAATTCCTGGTACTGGCCACAAGGGTGGATAAACTAAGTGATGAACACTTGATGGAAGCTTACATGGGTGGATTAAAATAAGACATTAAACATGAACTTTTCTTAATACAACCTACAAGTATTATGGAAGATATGCAAAATTATCGTCATATTCATGCCAAAAATAAGGCTACACATAAGTATAGCATTGGAGGAAAAGATCGTTTTGGGGGTCATAAGACAACCATATCTCAACCAACAAGGTTTAAACCTCAGCAAATGGATGAAAGAAGAGAAAAAGGACTATGTTTCAATTGTGACAGCAAGTACAGTAATGGGCATAAATGCGGTGAAAAGAAATTATTCTACATAGACTGTGAAGAGGAAGAAGATCAAGAATTGGAACCATCACAAGACCCAAATCTAGAAGGACTACTCCAATAATATATTGTCATGCTTTAGCCGATATCACTACTCCACAAACCCTCAAGATACAAGGATACATAAAAAAGAAACAGGTAACAATATTGATTGATCCAGGTAGCACCCAAAATTTCATCAATTACAAATTACCAAAATATCTCAATTGTTTTGTATATCCTGCACCAGAGTTTCAAGTAATGATTGTAGATGGAGGTACCATAAATTGTTCAGAGAAATTCCATAGTATTAACCTCAACATGGGGGATTATTTTCTGGATAGCCCCATGATTTCCATCCAAATGGGGGGTGTTGACGTTGTATTAGGGGTCCAATGGTTGCAATCATTGGGAATAGTGACCTTTGATTTTCAAAATCTTTTTATGATATTTTCCTCAAATGACAAGGAAATTGATCTTAAAGGTATCCAAGGGAAACCCTCTAAAGTGGTAAGCTCTAAGAGGATGGAAAAAATACTCAAAAAGGGACACTGGGGTGTAATTACACAATTGTGTTCACTTAATGTTCAAACATCTATAGCCTCGGCTCCATCAGATCTCCAAATAATTATCAACAATCATTACAAGGTATTTGGTGAAATGCCTAAGGGTCTTCCACCTACTTGAGACCATTAACATGCTATTCATTTGCATCTAGGAAGTGTACCGCCTAACATTAGGCCTTCCAGGTATCCATATGCACAGAAGAGTGAGATTGAACACATGATCCAGGAAATGTTAGAGGTTGACATCATTCAACATAGCCAAATTTCTTTCTCTTCACTAGTGGTGTTGGTTACAAAAAAAGACGGCTCGTGGCGTATGTTCCAGATTACAGACAACTAAACAAAATGACCATCAAAGATAAGTTTCCTATCCCCATCATTGATGAATTATTAGATGAATTACATGGAGAAAAATTATTTACTAAATTGGATCTTCGTTCGGGATATCATCAAATCAGAATGAGACAGGAAGACATTCCTAAAACATCTTTTAGAACACATGAAGGTCATTATGAATTTTCGGTTATGCCATTTGGATTGACTAATGCATCCTCAACCTTTCAAATCTTGATGAATTCTATTTTCAAGCCCTTCCTTAGAAAATTTGTGTTAGTATTTTTTGATGACATACTAATCTACAACAATTCTTGGGAAGAGCATGTACAACATGTTGACAAAGTGTTACAACTATTGGAAGAGAAATAACTTTATGCAACCCTTCCAAGTGTTCCTTTGGGGTTCAAGAAGTGGAATATTTGGGTCATATTGTATCTCATGAAGGTGTATAAGTGGACCCTAACAAATGTTGGAGAAATTTCTATTTTCGGCACATTGGTTCAGTGGGAGTTAATTGACTAGTTATATTTTAGACTTTTTAATCTTAGACCATCACTATTATGCATGTATTCTTAATTATAGGATGCCATTGCCTATATGAGTGAAGATCACTTGCTCATTGATTAGATCATAATATACATTGATTATCATTCTTCATTGTGTATCTCTCTTCCTTTTCTTGATAAGTGTTGTTTGTGTATGCTTTAGATAGATCTCCTATGCAGGTTTCCATGAAACACTGACATGGTATCAGAGCTAGGTTGCTTGGAGCAAGCCAGATAAGCCAAAGAATAAGTAAAATCAGAGTTTCGGCGAGCTAAATCCATGGTTGTACCTTTCAGTAGTGATTTCTCCAAAAATATTAGGTTTTTGAAGAAACAACTCACACGAGAAGTAAATCGACCCATTCTGCAAGTGGGTTTTCAACCATTTGGTGAGATTCCTCACCATTTGCTCAGAAGGTAAGCCACAAGATAGCCTCCTGAAACTGATACAAATCTTTGATCGTACCTTTCAATAGTTATTTCTCCAAAAGTATTAATGTTTTGAGGAAATGGCCTGTGTGGGAAGTAAATCGACCCATTCTTCAAGTAGGTTTTCAACCGTTTGGCGAGATTCCTCACCGTTTTCTCAAAAAGTAAGCCTCAAGATAGCCTCCTGAAACTGATACAAATCCGTTGTTGTACCTTTCTACATTCATTGCTCCCAAGATATTAATTTTTTGAGGAAACGACCCGCGTGAGAAGTAAATCGACCCATTATGCAAGTGATTTTTCAACCGTTTGGCGAGATTCCTCACTGTTTGATCAGAAAGTAAGACGGAATATCATCTCTTGAAACTGATACAAATTTTCACTTAAAGTGCCCTTTCTGTCGTGATTTCTTAATTTTTCACTTGTAGATTGAGA
>ML783234.1:203969-224435 GCA_009831015.1 Picea engelmannii | reverse complement strand
TACATTTATTTATCAAATATTCTAGATTATTAATTTAATATTCTAAATTAATAATCAATTTATTCTAACTTTATAAACTATGATAATTGTATTTTTGGATTATCTAACATGGAATCGTTAACATGCAAGGTATCGTGCTTGGTCCATTTCCATGAGAGCCTGTGTAGAGGGAGCGCTTACTGCTTGAGACACCCTTTCCTCAATAGTGTTTGTATTCCAAACCCCTTTCTTTCCTTTTGATATTAATTTTATGCATTGAAAGTCTCATTTTCAGGTTTCAAGGAATTTATTATTTCTTTTCTTTATTTCTGGGATTAAGTCTTTTTAATTGATATGCATTCAATGCATTACAACTATGGGTGATCAAGGGGTAGAGCTCAAGTTGGCCATTCCTTATCCCACATTTCTTTCTTTTTTTATAACATTCTTTCTTTTATTCATTTTTATATCAGTCACATCAACCTAGGCATTCTAACCCTTCTTCTCATAGGAGGATGAACCACCGGCCTTTTTGGTGTACATGTAACAACCATTATTGAAGTTTAGTACACTACGAAAGGCCCCAAGATGGAATGTGTTAAGTATAGGGGGGAATGATATGTTATTATTATCAAATCCTCCTAGTAGTATCCATCTAAGTTTCACAAAATGGGGAAACATTTGGAAGTTTCTGAAACCAGTACGACAGGAAATGTGACCGTCCAAAAATGGAAACGTCAGAGGAAACGCTATATATATGTGTGTGAGTGTGTGTGTGTGTGTGTGTGTGATTTTTTTTAATAGAAAACACATTATGTTGCAAGAAAAACATTACGACACACATAAATGAGATTTTATAAGGAAAACCATATCTATATTAACTCCCATAGATGATCAATATCATTGACTACATGAGGCAAGCAACAAAATACAAAATTAGCCTTTATAGATGAGGATTTACATCCAAAATCAACCTTTATAAATGAGGCTTTGTGCTGAAAATGAAATAAAACATGAGCCAAAGACAACTGCAATTACCTAGATTCTTGACTCCTAATAAATGGCATACTCATCATCAACCTCATCATTAAAAATAGAACAAGATGCATGTTTAGCAAAACTAGATCCTAGATGCCTAGAAGAGGCAATTCCATGTGCAATTGTTGTTACATCATCACCAATATCAAGAAAACCAGAGAGATCTCCAAGTCTGGGCATTTAGCATCTGCATCCCACTCTTTATGAAGCCCAATTGAATATTCTTCACCCCTACGAGACACCAGGCAGAGGTTTGAATGCACGTATACAAGATATTCAACCTTCTCGGATCCCAACCTATTGCACTTCACGTAATGAATGAAGCCATAGGTTCTCCAATTCCTTTCTGCCGATGAAGAGCTTGCCACTAGTGATAGAATACAAGTGGCAAGGATTTGCAAATATACACCATTTTCCCCATGACAAGTCCACCATTTCACCAGGTCCATGGTCCTCCTCTCCTCCAAAGATGACATGTCTGCAAAATCCTCTAATCCACCAGCAAAACAAGCAAATTCTTCCCTCGCCATTGTTTGTTGATAACTTGGAAACAACCTTTGGAAGGCCTTTTTCACTCCACTGGCCACCTCCTTGTCCTTATGTGGGGCCTTCCTATTCCTATTGCTTTTAGCAATGAAATCTTCATCATAAAATCTAGGATGTAGAGCATGTGTCAAAGTGTGCAATGGAGTGTTAAATCCATTCCACCTCGTAACCATGATGGATCCCACATGCTCAGGAAAATCAACATCAACAAAAAGAAGAGTTGGAACCTCCTGTGTAATAATTTCCACAGTTTTCTCAACCATTGTATCCATGCCATCATAAATCTCTCCTAAGAAAGGTTTGTCTGTGTGTACATCTCGAAGAAGTTCAAATGTTGGTAATGTGAACTTGAGAAAGAATTCTATCTTGCTCCACCAATCCTCATCAATCAACACCCTCCACATCATATTTCTCCTCTATGAATATGCCTGTCTCCACTCAACCCAAGTGGCACCCACCACCATACTCATTAATGCAGTTTTAACCTCCACAAGGAGACACATCATGATGAAGTTGGAGGCATATCTTTTCTCAACAACTTTGACAAACTCTAGTTTGGAGTGTTCTCGATATATTGTTTGAGACTGGTGGTGGTTGGTGATGAATTTTATTATCTCCCTAGATTTCCTTGTGGCCTCCTCAATCCATTCAGTTTTTGACCCAATATCTTCTAAAATCAGATTATGGATGATGCAAGGATTCCAAAAGATATGATTGTATCTACTCTCAACAATCAATCCTACAGCTTTCCAAACAGGTTCATTATTTGTGATAACTTGAACCACATTTGTTGGCCCTACTTGTTCAATAGCATCAATTAAAATATCAACAATGAAGTTACTATCTTTCACCTCACCTGAACAATCTTCTTCTTTAAGGAACATTGCTCCTTTTGGTGACTATGCAATGACATTTATCAATGGCCTCTACCTTGTATCAGTCCATCCAACTGAGATAATGGAAACTCTTGTGCTACCCCGTGAGCTACGAATTGGTTTTAGAACATCTTCAAGTAGTAGCCTCTCTTTCCTCAGAAAACTTGTTCTAAGTTTTTCGTAGTTTATCCCCTTGAAACCTTGAGGGGGCTTTTTAATTTCCCTCACTAAATCCTGCCAATAGGGGGACCGAACCACATTAAATGGGATTCCACAAGAAAATATGGCTCTTCCCACTCTAGACTCATATTTTCCTCTCCCTTGATTGTTGAGCATTTTCAACAATCTACTATCTTTACTTGCAGTTGCAAGTTTGGATATCTCTTCTTCTATCAAGGTTTCCCTCATCTTCCTTTCTTCATGAACAATCCTTGGCTCATTTCTAGCACCCAAGCTAGGAGTATGCTTTCTAGTGACACCCATACCAATTTTAGCTCTATGCTTCTTCAATCTTTCAACATCATCATGCTCTCTCTTGAATGTAGCCCTCACCTCCAGATTTATGGTAAATGAACAACCTTCAAGACCCTAAACTTGTTCATGCAAAATGTGAGCCTTGACTCTTATGTAAGAGCCCTTGAAGGCCTTCTCATTCTTACATAAATTTCACCTCCATTCCCATGAACCCCCATCGCCACCCATTTGCTTGATCTTGGTAACATGACTCCACAAAGAATAGTATTCTTGTTTCCTGCTTAGTTTAGGTGCTACAAAGGAAGAGGGAACGACACTTTGAGAAGCCATGAATGTTGTAAAACAGTTAAGAAAAACTTCCCACTATTAGAGAAGGAATGCATGCTGCAAAAACACTAAAAACATTAAAAAAATCAATGGAAATCTGCCATTAATGCTCACCAAATTCAAAAATTCACACACCCCTTGCTTCCCACAACCTTCCTCTTGTTGTAAATGCTCCAAAGCTTGCTCCCAATGCTCCAAACCACATCCGAAATGCTTGTTAATCCACTAGGAACCTCCCCTTTCTCAAGAATGTGTGAGGAATGAGTGCTCCTTCTTGTTGCCCACAACCTTCCTCTTGCTGGAGATGCACCAAAGATTTCTCCCAATGCTCCAAACCAAAACTAAACTGCTTGATGTTGCAGTAGGAACCTCCTCTTGCTCAAGAATGTGTGAGGAATGAGTGAACCAAGTTCTTTCTTATAGGAAATATTGGGCTATTAGGGTTTCCAATTGTTTCTAGATGTTTCCAAATTCGTTATTAAAAAAAAGGCATAAAAATCCAATATGAAAGCACAAATTTCCTTAAAAATTAAATTTACAACCAATTAGATGAGTAAAAAGGGGCCTGCGGCCTTCTTAGATAGTTGTACGAGCCCGCAAAAAGGAGAAAATCGGTTGAAACGTCGATCGTACCGTACAACTTTTCGTACTCACGAAGCGTCGTATGGTATGGCCAATGACATTTCAACCGGCTTTTGTACCTGTTTCGACATTTCTCTGAGTTTCTGGTATCGGTACGAGCACTGGCAATGCATTTCCTGCAACTTAGGTATCCATGTTCCCTAAGAGTGACAACACAAGACTAGGACATTAATGATGACCACCAAGGTGAAACGAGGCAAAGAGCATAACTTATGAGATTATCATTCATTATCCAACTTTAACCCATGATCCTTACTCACATTTCAAATGCATTAAATATGATACTTTATGTGAAACAAGGACTAATGTACCTCATAATGTGTTTGACCACCATCCTCCAATGAACCATGTGTTGATGTTACGGTAGCTGCAAGAGGTCTTAACCTCCATGTGTAACCTTTGACTAGAATGGAATATTTTGGAAGCAAGGGAAACCCTAAACAATTGTGTGAAAAGCCCAAAAGACATGTTAGCCTAACAGAATAAATAATATTAGAATATTATCTTCTAGATAGACAAGTCGGCTCCATAGGAAAAATGTAAACAAAAAATATAATTACCAGAAAGTCAGGTCGACCCAACCAGAAAAGGTTGGCCATTCAAAGAGTAAAGAGGAGGAGAATGCAGGTCTTCATGCAAAGAAGATCAGTGGAGCAGGAGGCTCCGGGGACATGAGCAAAGTGAGATGCTTCGCATTTCACAAGACTAGTCACTATGCCAGCCAGTGTCCCAAGAAGATGAAGGAGTCGGAGGTAGCAACCACAACATTTGATGAGATGGATGTGTTTGGAGAAAACATTCGATGACGAATTTTCTCTGGTGGCCACTCTTTCTAGCAGCAACAGATTCACTGAGTTGGAGGACAGTGTGGCATGGTTCATGGACAGTGGATAATCTTACCATATGACAAGAACATGGTTGATATTCCTTAGTGTTTCATAGATGGGCTCAGACTTTCATGTGCAAAGTGGGGTGCACACCATGCATGCAGTAAAGGGGGTTGGATGTTTCAGATTCCAGCTAGAGTCGAGAGTGTCTCTGAAGGTGGATGGGGTGATGTATGTATCAGCGCTGAGAGTTAACTTGCTCTTTGTATGAACTATGGAAGATATGGGGTATACAGTGATGTTCGTGGATGGACAGGCGGCCTTGGATGTAGCAGTGAGGCTTGTCACCAGACAAGGTATGATGTACAGGTTGTTGGCTAGCCTGTAGATGGGTCCAAAGGGAGATTGGACTAGAGATCAGTGTCAGGAAATTTCATCTAGTATGACATGACACTAATCGATGAGTAGAACAACACATCATATCAGAGTGGAGTAGAAGTAACAGGTGGATCTAATGGTTCAAAGGGAGCAGGTATAACAATAGCAGCAGATTTGACTGGATCAAATATTGATCATGGTGGAGAAACATCCCTCGCTAAGAGGAAGTGTTATTTTTTAGCTCATGAGGAGTCACAGCATAGGTCTATGTCTCCTAGGCATGTTGATGGACACCTAAATTGACCCAGATTAGCCTTAGTATTCCATCCTAAGTCTAACTTAGTATTGTAGCCAAATTTTACTTTAAGTGGAATGTGAGGCGAAAGAGGGTGCACCTCATGAATGAGGTTTTTAGTGGAGTGTGGGACCCTTGTCCAAAGAGGGACGCAACACTTAGTGGAGAGTGGGATCCATCCTAAGAGGGGTGCCCAATCTCAGCCATTGAGGCCCAAGGCTAGGCACACATCTTGAGGTCAATGGTGGTCTATTAGGGAGATAAAAGGAGGGTGAGGGTGAGATGACATCAACCAATTTCTCATTTGTGAGATACAAGTGAGTTGAAGGAGGGTGTGTAGGGATGAGGAAGAGGGCAACTAGCTAGGTGGTTTGAGAGTCTTGTTGAGAGGCATTTTAGGGCATTTTGGGCCATAACAGGTCGTATTTTTCAGCAAGCAAGATGGTCAATTTGAGTAGGCCGTAAAACAGTCAAGGAAGGCCAAAATTCTCAGGTCATTCAACAACAACAAAGGGTGATTTCTAGTTGGTCGTACAACAGATAATGTTGGGTCGTAGAACAGTCCAGGAAGGCCGGAATTCTCAAGTCATTCAACAAAAACAAAGAGTGATTTCTAGATGGCCATACAACAGAGATTGTTGGGTCGTACAACAACATTAGATGCAACCTTTTGTTGGGTCGTACAACTGATAAAAGAGGGAAGATCTGCAGTAAGAAATTTCTGTGTAAATTTTTTTGTTGTAATTTCCTCTGAAGCCCATAATAGAAGCCCTCCTTTGTTGGTTTTCCCCATGCTAGGGTTTCCAGGGTACATCTGGTGTCTTGTATAATTTTTGTGCTTGTTTTCTGTATGTTTCTGCTCTGATTTATGATGTTATAACTCAGTTGTAGGTAAACTGCATATTTCTGAAATTTATAACATGTATAAATTTATGTTTTAAGTGAATTATTAGCATTAATAGTAGTGTTCGAGTAATCATATTTCAACATGATGCCCACAATTTCAGAGCCATGGTACCCTAAACAAAAATCTTATGGTTCAACTCTCTAGCTAAATCTACATGGGCTTGGGCGAGGGCTCTCTTTCAATGATACCTCTCAACTATCTCTTGGAAAGTTGCTCTCTTGGGGGATAGGTTACCTTGGTATAGTGTGTTTAACTTAGCTTGGCTATTTGAGCACTCTTGAGTTCTCTATTTTCTTTGGAAAAAGAAAAATGGTGTTTAATTTAATAACAGTGAGCATGCCCATACTCTATCGTGTTATGACAACATGTTGATTTGTGCAAGTATGTCCTTGCATATCACTATGTAATCTTTAAAAATTCAAATGGATATGGAACACTTACAACAATTAATGGAGATTTGGGAGGATTCCCCATGTATGATGAGTCGAGAACCCTTTGGGCCCTCTCAACCCACTCCCGCATGATCCTAGTAGATTCATCAGTACAAATCCAACCGATTTGTTTGAGAGCAGTGAGAGAAAGCATGCAAAGTACATGCCCTCGTTTCACATGGAAAGGAATTTTCGAATCTAGCATTAGCTATCTCTCACAACCCTGTTATCACAAAATCTAGCATTTGTGCAAAGCCCTCAAAAGATGCTAAACCAATGTAACATATTCAAGTAATTGCCACTATCACCTAGGCAAGTACTACCCTCATTTTAATGATGGATAAGGATCCAACACAAGGGAGGCTTCCCTTCCAACCTCAAGGGATCCTTTATTAAGATAAGGGAAAGGCTACGCCCCCCTAGATTGGTTTCTTTATTAGCTAAGCCAAAAATAGGGTCAAGGTGAGTTAGATGAAATAAGTTGATAATGCATCTGTGAGAGGTATTTCTAAGGTGAAATAGGAGATCTACGACAATCAAAGGGTCACCTAAAGGGTACGAAATATTAACAATCAAAGGAAAACTTGTGGTTGTAGAAAAACTTGAACAAGAAATGGGATACTTCAACATGTAATAGTTTTACAACAACAACACATAAACAGTCCTAAACTAGAGGAATGCAATGAGAAATCAGTGCCAAATACTAAGTAAAATATTAATAAACCATCCATCAATGCTTGTAATGAGTTAGAACATGAAACTATGTTAACGTGTGGTTGTAACAAAACTTGAACAAGAAATGGGATACTTCAACATGTAACAGTTTTACAACAATAGCAAATAAACAGTCCTAAATTAGAAGAATGCAATAATAAATGAGTGCCAAATACTAAGTAAAATATTAATAAACCATCCACCAATTCTTGTAATGAGTTAGAACATGAAACTATGCTACTTAATGCAATTAATCAAGCTTTAATGGTTGAAAATGTAGAAAATTGTTGTAATGACTATGTTAGATGACGAATTAAGGAAATTAGTGCAAGGTGTTAGGTTAAGGATACAATTAATGATGATACAATGCAAGTTTTCCACAAATCGTTGAGAGAGAAAGAGAGAGAGAGAGAATAAACTAAGCTTAGGGTTTTATTATCACTTGCATGAGACTAGTGTCATTTTCTCTCTTTGGGCAAATGGAGTCAATGCAACACCTTCAATGGAGGCTTAATGCAAGAGAAGACTTGAAGACTTAAAACCCTAGGATTATCCCCTCATAAACCTAGGTCAAACCTTCTAGGAAAGAAACTCTAGGGATTATCCTCTCACAAACATGAGGTGTCATCCTACTTCTCTAGTGTCTAGCAATGATATTAGGTGGAAATTAGGTCAAACCCTAAAGTTTATTCTCTTATAAACCCTAGGCTTCAACCTCAAAGACAAGGTTAGGTGGATGTTCTCTCACAATCCCTAATCTTGACCTTGTATACTTTAACAAAATTAAGATGGATAAAACAAGGGAAGGGGATAACCAATCTTAATCATTCCTTGGTGTGTCAACAAAATTATTCAAGGAAAACAAGGCTAATGTGCAACTATTACCAATCTAATAGAGAATTCACCAAAATATGCCAAGAACACTTAAACTTGAAAAGAGCACTTACTACACAACTAGCTATGCATGAGGAAACCCTAGTTTCATGAAAAAATCCACCATAACAAGAAAAATCATCCACAATATCACTCCAAAAGAGCGCACAAGAGCTCCATGATGAGATAAGAAGAGAAGAAAACTAGTAATTATTCTCCCAAGTGGTGAGTTGTGATTTTTCCATGAGGTAGTGCTAGCCTCTGTATATGATGCAAACATAACACTATAACCCCTCAAAGACCCAAAAAATACAAATGATCCATTATACAAGTGAGATAGGTCAAGATGGAACCCTAAAATAGCCTAAAAAAATAATAATACATGTTAATACACCAAACCGTCTCCTACAAGATCACACATATGGTTGTAGGAAGTCACAACAAGGATTGTGTCATGCTCTAGAAGGGTGCAAGGACCTCCAAAGGCCACATCTCATTATCAAAATGTGAAAAGCATGGTGAAAGGTGACACTTCCTCATCAAAATTCATATCTCATCGTCAAAAGACCCCACCTGATCATCAAAGTGGTGCCCAAATGGAAAGCAAGCCCCAATCATCATGAAAGTATCATAGTGCATGACATCACCATCCATATGCTCAACGTCCAAGGTGAAAAGGTCAGCATCCAAGGTGGAATGAAGTAGCATCACCTCTCTAAATGGTGTCCAATCATGTCCAAATGCAACATCCTCCATCCAATGACTAACAAGCTCTTGGGTGCATTAGCCAAGATATGGGCTTCATGCCCATCTATCAACCAATATGACCATATTTTCAGAATGAGAGCTCATCTATCCATCGTCGAAGGTCCAGGATGTATCTGAATGTCTCAATTCATGGTATGACCCAACACTCTACATCACACGTGCCATATCATGTATATAATGCACAACGTCTTGGGTGAATTCATAAGGATGTCCTCCAAAGGACCATGTCAAGTGCACCCAATTCAGTCAAAGTCATAGAATCAAGAAAAACCAGCAATCACAAGGGACAAGAGTCCTTACAATCATATGAAGTAAACCATCACTTAATACATAAACCACATGAGTAATTAACATTAGATATCCCCTTCAAACTTCACATTAGCTCAAGACTTTATGCAATTTGACGAGTTTAGGTATGGGAGGACCATCAAAACACACTATTGGGTGTGCCAGTACCCAGGTAGAGGTATAGTTCCCGAGAAGACTCATCAAAGTGTAAGTATGATGAATGAAATGTGTGGGGCTTACTTCATGGTGATGGAATCGTTAACATGAAAGGTATCGTGCTTGGTCCATTTTAATGAGACCCTGTGTAGAGGGAGCGCTTGCTTCTTGAGATACCCTTTCCTCCATAGTGTGTGTATTCCAAACCCCTTTCTTGCCTTTTGATATTCATTTTATGCATTACAAGTCTCATTTTTAGGTTTCAAGGAATTTATTATTTATTTGCTTTCTTGTTGGGATTAGTTCTTTTTAATTGATATGCATTTAATGCATTAGGCCTACGGGTGATAAGGGGAAGTTGGCCTTTGGATTTTAAAGTTGGCCATTCCTTAGCCCACATTTATTTCTTTTTTTATAACGTTCTTTATTTTATTCATTTTTTTAGCAGTCACATCAACCTAGGCATTCTAACCCTTCTTCTCATAGGAGGATGAACCACGGGCCTTTTTGTTGTACATGTAACAACCATTATTGAAGTTTAGTACACTACGAAAGTCCCCAAGATGGAAAGTCTTAAGTATAGGGGGGAATGATACGTTACTCTTATCAAAGCCTCCTAGTAGTATCCATCTAAGTTTCACGAAACGGGGAAATGTTTGGAAGTTTCCGAAACGGGTCAGACAGGAAACGCAACCGTCCAAAAATGGAAACATCAAGAGAAACGTTGTATATATATATATATATATATATATATATATATATATATATATGAATTTTTTTTAAAGAAAACACAATATCTCTCAAGAAAAACATAATGACACACATAAATGAGATTTTAGAAGGAAAACCATATCTATATTAACTCCCATAGATTATCGATATCATTAACTACATGACGTAAGCAACAAAATCCAAAATTAGCCTTTATAGATGAGGTTATACATCCAAAATCAACCTTTATAACTGAGGTTTTATGTGTTGAAAATGAAATAAAACATGAGCTAAAGACAATTGCAATTACATAGATTCATGAATCCTAACACATGTCATACTCATCATTAAAAATAGAACAAGATGCATGTTCATCATAACTAGCACCTGGATGCGTAGAAGAGGCAATTCCACTTGCAGTTGTTGTTGCATCATCACCAATATCAATAGAACCAAGAGAGAGCTCCCAGTTTGGGAATTTTGCATCCGCATCCCACTCTTTATGAGGCCATGTTGCATAGTCTTCACCCCTATGAAACATCAAGCGGAGGTTTGAATACACGTATACAAGATCTTCAGCCTTCTCGGATCCCAACCTGGTGCGCTTCACGGAATGAATGAATCCATAGGTGCTCCAATTCCTTCCTCCCGATGAAGAGGTTCCCACTTGTGATAGAATATGAGTGGCAAGGATTTGCAAATATACACCATTTGCCCCATGACAAGTCCACCATTTCATTGGGTCCATGGTCCTCCTCTCCTCCAAAGGTGATATGTCTGCAAAATCTTCGGATCCAACAACAAAACAAACAAATTCTTCCCTCACCATTGTTTGTTGGGCACTTGGAAACAACCTCTGGAAGGCCCTTTTCCCTCCACTGGCCACCTCCTTGTCCTTATGTGGGGCATTCATGTTCCCATTGCTTTGAACAATGAAATCTTCGTCATAAAATTTAGGATTTAGAGCATGTGCCAAAGTGTGCAATGGAGTGTTAAATCCATTCCACCTCGTAACCATGATGGATCTCACATGCTCAGCAAAATCAACATCAACAAAAAGAAGAGTTGGAGCCTCATGTGTAATAATTTCCACAGTTTTTTCAACCATGGTATCCATGTCATCATAAATCTCTCCTAAGAAAGGTTTATCTCTGTCTACATCTCGGAGAAGTTCAAATGATGGTAATTTGAACTTGACCAACAATTCTATCTTGCTCCACCAATCCTCATCAATCAACAGCCTCCACACCATACTTCTCCTCGCTGAATTTTCATGTCTCCACTTAGCCCAAGTGGCACCCACGACCATACTCATTAATGCAGTTTTAACCTCCACAAGGCGACGCATCATCATGAAGTTAGAGGCAAATCTTGTCTCGACAACTTTGAGCAACTCCAGTTTGGAGTGTTCTCGATTTATTGCTTGACACTGGTGGTGGTTGGTGATGGATTTTATTATCTCCCTAGCTTTCCCTGTGACCTCATTAATCCATTCAGTTTTTTACTCAATCTCTTCTAAAATCATATTAAGATTATGGACGATGTAGGGAGTCCAAAACATATGATTGTATCTACTCTCAACAATCAAGCCTACAACTTTGCAAAAAGGTGCATTATTTGTGATAACTTGCACCAAATTTGTTGGCCCTACTTGTTCAATAGCAACAATTAAAATATTAGCGATGAAGTTACTATCTTTCACCTCACCTGAACAATCTTCTTCTTTAAGGAACATTGTTCCTTTTGGTGACGATGCAATGACATTGATCAATGTTCTTCGCCTTGTATCAGTCCACCCATCTGAGATAATGAAAACTCATGTGCTACCCCGTGAGCTACGAATTGGTTTTAAAACATCTTCAAGTAGTAACCTCTCTTTCCTGAGAAAAATTGTTCTAAGTTTTTCCTAATTTGGCCCCTTGAAACCTTGAGGGGCTTTGTTAATTTTCCTCACCAAATCCTGTCAATAGGGGGACCAAACCACATTAAATGGGATTCCACAAGAAAATATGGCCCTTGCCACTCTAGACTCAGCTTCTCCTCTCCCTTGATTGTTGAGCATATTCAACAATCTGCTATCTTTACTTGAAGTTGCAAGATTGGATATCTCTTCTTCTATCAAGGTCTCCCTCCTCTTCCTTGCTTCATGAACAATCCTTGCCTCGTTGCTAGCACCTAAGCTAGGAGTATGCTTGCTAGTGCCACCCATACCAATTTTAGCTCTATGCTCCTTCAACCTTTCAGCATCATCATGCTCTCTCTTGAATGTAGCCCTCACCTCCGAATGTCTGGTAAATGAACAACCTTCAACACCATGAACTCGTTCAGGAAAAATGTGAGCCTTGACTCTTATGTAAGATCCCTTGAAGGCTTTCTCATTCTTACATAAATTTCACCTCCATTCTCATGAACCCCCATCGCCACCCATTTTCTTGATCTTGGTAACATGCCTCCACAAAGGATAATATTCTTGTTTCCTACTTAGTTGAGGTGCTATAGGGGAAGAGGAAACGACACTTTGAGAAGCCATGAATGCTGCAAAAACAGTAAAAAAATATGCCCATTGTTAGAGAAGGAATGCATGTTGCAAAAACACTAAAAACATTAAAAAAAAATCAATGGATATCTTCCATGAATGCTCACCAAATTCAGAAATTTGCACACTCCTTGTTGCCCACAACATTCCCCTTGTTGGAAATGCACCAAAGCTTGCTCCCAATGCTCCAAAACACAAATGAAATGCTTGTTACTGCACTAGGAATCTCCTCTTGCTCAAGAATGTGTGAGGAATGAGTTCTCCTTGTTGCCCACAACTTTCCTCTTGCTAGAAATGCACCAAAGCTTGCTCCCAATGCTCCAAACCACAACCGAAATGCTTGTTGTTGCACTAGGAACCTTTTCTTGTTGAAGAATGTGTGAAAAATGAGTGAACCAAATGCTTTCTTATAGGAAATATTGGCCTATTATGGTTTCTAATTGTTTGTAGATGTTTCCAAATTCATAATTAAAAAAAATGAATAAAAATCCAATATAAAAGCATAAATTTCCTTAAAAATTCAATTTATGGCCAGTTAGATGAGTAAAAAGGGGTCTGCAGCCTTCTTAGACAGTTGTACGGGCTTGCAAAAAGGAGAAAACCGATTGAAACGTTTTTGGTTGTATCGTACGATGTTTCGTACTTGGGAAGCGTCGTACGGTATGACCGACGACGTTTCGACCAGGTTTTGTCCTTGTTTCGACGTTTCGCCAAGTTTTTGGTATCGGTACGGGGGATGGCAGGGCATTTCCTGCAACTTAGGTATCCATGTTCCTTAAGAGTGACAACAAAAGACTAGGACACTAATCATGACCACCAAGGTGAAACAAGGCAAAGAGCATAACTTATGAGCTTATGATTCATTATCCAACTTAAGCCCATGATCCTTACTCACATGTCAAATGCATTAAATATGACATTTTATATGAAACAAGGACTAATGTACCTCATAATGTGTTGGACCACCATCCTCCAATGAACCATGTGTTGATGTTATGGTAGTCGTAGGAGGTATTAACCTCCATGTGTAACCTTTGACTAGAATGGAATATTTCGGAAGCAAGAGAAACCCTAAACAGATGTGTGAAATCCCTAGAAGACAAGTCGACCTAGCAAAATAAATAATATTAGAATATTATCTTCTAGAAAGACAAGTCGGCTCCATAGGAAAAATATAAAAAAAAAATATAATTACCAGAAAGTCAGGTCGGCCCAGCCAAAAAAGTCATTGGACAAATTAAAATAAATAGAGAACATTTTAGCTCATTTGTACACTCAGTTAGAGCGCGTCTTGTGGAGAGTTGTAGTTGCAGCTGCAAGGAGGAATAAAGGTGTATGGTCATCTCTTCGTCTTGGTCTCTCTCTAGCACTATCAAGTGATATTATTGGTGATATTCTTATGATATTCTTGGTGATGTACTAGCTAAGTATGGTGCAAGTTTGAGAGAGTAGTGCAGTTGCAGCTGCTGCAGTTGTGTATGGTACTTGTTCTATGGATATGGAGACTCTCTTGTGCGCTACTTTTGGAGGAGCACTCTATTTTTCTTGAGTTGTTGCAGTTAGCAACTAAGGTTGATCTATTGGTTCTAGTATGGCTTTCTAGAATAATTTTGTCAAAGGTTAAAGGTGTTGGGGGTGGTTGCATGCCTATGGTTGGGTGACAATATTGTGATATTGTTTATGGTAAAATGAGCACATCAATTATTTTAACAAGTTATGGGCCCACAACACCTTCGGGGCAGTGTAACCACTAGAAGGTAGCTTGGAAGTTCTTTGTTAAGCTCGTTGTGGCAACAGTTGCAGCTGTAGCTAGGGTTTCTGATTATGCAACTGCAACAAACCCTAACCTAACCTTTTGGGCACTTCAAGTGAGAAGTTTGGCATAATTCCTGGAAATTCTAGTGCACCTTAGCCTAGCGCACATGTTGGTACTCTCAGCAAGCAAAAAACATCAAGTTTGAGTTTTTGGTCAAAAACAAGGTCAAAGGTTGACTTTTGGTCAAAGTTGATTTTATGGTCAAAGTTGAGATTTCAAAGTTTCGAGCTTGTTCTAATCATTAAACCTTTTTTATTAAGTCTCTAACCTCTTCTTGTCAAGATGATGTCTAGTTTCAGACAAGCTAAACGATGCTACAAATTTCAAAGGTATGCACTTGTATATGTTTTTCATGTTATATCATCCAGCAAAAGCATGAGTGTGTTTTGCAGGGAATGTACAAGAGACATTGTCCAAGCAGTGATCTTGGATTCAGTACATTCATAGGAACAAGCAGTTGAAGCTCTAGGTTCCAAGTTTTATTGATCAAATTATTAAGTTTCAATTTGCAAATATCAAGGTTGATAGTTGCTATAGTATAAGTAAACACTATAGTTTTGACAACAATCTTTGAAAGGTTCTATTATTGCTAGGTATACTTGGTTGCATCTAAGTACTATTGATATAGATGCTTGTTACACATGTTTGCAAAATGAACTAACATCTCTTATTGGAGATATTTCTCGTTCCCAGGCAAGTCACCTTGGTAATTCTATGATCCTTGTTACAATAGATATTTTCTTATGAAAATGTTATTGGAAATACTTTTTCACTTGTTGTTCTTGTTCTGGGAAGGTCACAAGTGATATCTCTGAGAAGGAGCTACAATAACAGTTGCAAACATGGAGAAGATGACACCATTAAATGGTGAGGATCTCGTTGCCTTTTGTAAAGGAGCTGAGATTAGGAGGGAGCTAATTGTTCCACACAATTCTCAACAGAACGGTGTGACAGAAAGGAAGAATCGATCCATTGAAGAATATGTTAAGGCAATGATGAATGATCAGAATCTATCCATTTTTCTATGGAGAGAAGAAGCTATGATAGCCGTATATATTCATAATAGAAGTCTTGTCAATGCAGAACCTTCCACCTTTGAAGAAGCAATCAAGAAGAAAGAATGGAAGGAAGCTATGATGGAAGAATATCAATCCATCATGATGTATGGGAAATTGTGCCTAGACCTGAAGGAAAGTATATAAAGTATCGATAAATACAAGGCAAGATTCATGGCTAGAGGGTTCTTCCAGTAGGAGGGAGAAGACTATGATGAGACGTTTGCTCCAGCCATCATATCTCTTGTCGCATCCATGGGTTGGAGTTTGCATTAAATGGATGTAAAGACCGCTTTGCTCAATAGAGTAATTGAGTATGCATAGAGCAACCTCAAGGTTTTGAGGTACACCCGAGAGAAACCCATGTATGAAGAAGGCCTTGTATGGACTCAAGCAAGCTCTAAGAGCTTGGTGCAGATCCTCTCATTATTCAATGTAAGAGGGAGTTATCCTCTAAATTCGATATGAAGGATCTTGGTCTCATGCATTATTATTTGGGACTAGAAGTATAGCAGAAGCATGATGAAAATATTCTCGTGGTAATGGAAGTATGTTGTAAAGATTCTTCAGAAGTTTGGGATGATGGATTGCAAATCCATGGAAACTCCCATGATGACAGATATGAGGAAGTTGAGAGACTCTTATTCTGATCCAGTAGACTCGCCCCTGTACTAACAGTTGATTGGCTCATTAATGTATTTGGTGAATACCCAGTTGGACATTTGCTTGTTGTGAACATGTTGAGCCAATTCCATGTGGAACCTAGACAAGAGCATTGGATCGCTGCAAAGCATATCTTGAGATATCCCCGCGGGACGATAACTTATGGTTTGAGATATGCCTCAAACAGTTATGTACAACTACATGGATTTACTGATTCAGATT
This sequence comes from Picea engelmannii, assembly GCA_009831015.1. Lineage (NCBI taxonomy): Eukaryota > Viridiplantae > Streptophyta > Pinopsida > Pinales > Pinaceae > Picea > Picea engelmannii. Next base: position 207,914 of record ML783234.1, on the reverse strand, counting down.
GGGTAGGGAGGGGAGATGACAGAAAGAGTACTTGTATGTGTTTTAGTTTGCGATCTGCTACAATATCATGGGCTAGCAAAAAATAGAAGTTTGTTGCACTCAGCGCTACAGAAGAAAAGTATAGTGCAGCTTGTGATGCTTGTATGGAAGTAGTGTGGCTCTATAAGTTGGTTTCTAGACTGTTTGATCAGGTGTTGGATTCGACCATGATATATTGTGATAGCTAGAGTTGTGTTAAGCTCTCATAGAACCCGGTGTTTCATGACAGGTCAAAGCACATTGAGATCAAGTACTACTTTCTCTGTGATAAAGTCCAGAGGGGAGAAATGGTTCTCCAGTACATCTCCACTGACGAGCAGACTGCAGATATTTTGACGAAGCCTTTGTCCAAGATAAAGTTTGCATACTTGAGGGACAAGCTGGGGCTCGTGGAGATTACTTCCTTGGTTGAAAGGGAGGATATGACTTTCTCGGTTGGGAGGGAGTGTTGATATGTGGCATCATGGACTGTCAGTGAGTTGCGGATCTATATCATGCTAGTACAACTTAGAGATGGTCATACAATGTAGAGATGATGCTTGCATCATGCTAGATATGATCACGCTAGTACAACTCAGATATGATACAGATGGTTGGAGTTGTTGATACAGTGGCATGAGGAGCATCGTGCTAGTATAGTTTAGAGGTGGACATACAACTTAGATATGATGTATTGACATCATGCTAGTTATGTTCATTCTAGTATATCTTAGAGACAATGTTGGTGAGTTGCATCATGCTAGATATGATCATGCAAGTACAACTTAGATATGGCATACAACTTATATATGATGTATTGACATCATGCTAGATATGTCATGCTAGTATGGCTTAGAGATGACCATATAGCTTAGAGATTATACAGGGGGCTCGTGTCATGCTAGATATGATCATGCGAGTACAACTTAGATGTGGAATATGATGCATTGGCATCATGCTAGATATGTCATGCTAATACAACATAGAGATGATCATACAGCTTAGAGATGACACAGTGAGGCATTGATTTACATCATGCGAGTATAACTTAGAGGTGGCATACAACTTAGATATGATGCACTGGCATCATGCTAGATATGCCATGCTAGTACAGCTTAGTGATGATGTAAATGATACTCCAGATCACGCTGGTATAGCTTAGATATGATGCATTCACATCATGCTAGTACGACTTAGAGGTGATGCAGCTAATGATATTGTTGAGGTAGGATGATATCAAATGATATGATTTGACTGTTGTAGAGACTGTATGTCTCTGGACAATAGTTGTATGCTACCATGGTGGATGTGTTCCACTGGTAGTGATTGTGTGTCACTGGTTAGTAGTTGTGTGCTACTAGGAGTGGTTGTGTACCATTGGGCAGTAGTTGTGTACTACTATGGATAGACACAATTGTGTTCTATTGGACAACACTGTAGCAGTTGTATGCTACTATTTGATTTCCATGGAGACTACCACTAGTGTTGGAGATGATTGCCAGCTAGATGGATATTCAGTGTCTTGGTGGACAGACATTCTCCAGGCGGAGAATGGTCCAAGTTGACAGATTGTTCACGTATCATGGACTGGTATTTTCCTAAGGCACATATTGTGGCCCGATTAAGAAAATGGTTCAGGACCGATATTCTTCTGAGGCACGGTTATTGGCCCAATCAGGTTGAATAGTTTGCCCCCAAGGACATGAAATCCTGATTAGGGTGGTTGATACGAGACCGATATTTTATAAGGCATATGGGTAGAGATTGATCTCTATGGTACATATGACCCGATTAGAAAATAGTTTGAGACTGGCATTCATGTAGGAATGGTCTTTGTAGCCCATGGCGTGGCTTTCAAAATCTGTTGGGACAACTATTCTTCTAGGACATGTGTCCGGATAAGAAGAATGGTCCCTATATCACGTTGTTAAGTGGGTGACTCATGCGAGACACTTTGCTGAGTGCGTTGAGTTCAGCACATGACTTATTTAGCATCATGTATGATTACTCAGATGGAGTATGGCCTCGAGAGATGATGCAAACGATGATGTATGTTGATGCCAAGATGCTATCAGACGATAGTGATAGTGATGCTCATGACTCAATCTACATGATCATGAGATAGCCTATGTGGCTATGATGATGCTACCAGTAGAATGGTATGTGTGTGCTCAAGACCATTATCGTTAATACCTCCCTAGCTAGGAGGGATTGTTGATGTTACAATAGCTACAGGAGGTATTAACCTACACGTGTAACCTTTGACTAGAATGGAATATTCTAGAAGCAAAGGAAACCCTAAATAGATGTGTGAAAACCCTAGAAGACAAGGCGGCCTAGCAGAATAAATAATTTTATAATATTATCTTCCAAAAAGACAAGTCGACTCCACAGGAAAAATATAAACAAAAAATATAATTACCAGAAAATCAGGTCGATCCAGCTAGAAAATTCAATGGACAGATTAATATAAATAGCAGATGTTTTAGCTCATTTGTACACTCAGTCAGAGCACAAGTCTTGTGGAGAGCTGCAGTTGCAGTTGCAACTGCAGTTGCAAGGAGGAATAAGGGTGTATGGTCATCGCTTGGTCTTGGTCTCTCTCTAGCGCTATCAAGTGATATTCTTGGTGATTCTCTTGGTGATATTCTTGGTGACGTACTAGCAAGTATGGCGCAAGTTTGAGCTAGAAGTGTAGCTGCAGTTGCTGCAGTTGTGTATGGTACTTGTTCTGTGGATATAGAGACTCTCTCTTGTGCGCTACCCTTAGAGAAGGAGCGCTCTAGTTTTCTTGAGTTGTTGCTGCAGTTAGCAGCTAAGGTTTATCTGTTGGTTCTATATGGATTTCCAAAATAATTATGTCAAAGGTTAAAGGTGCTCGGGGGTGGCTTTGTGCCTATGGTTGGGTGACAATATTGTGATATTGTCTATGGTAAAACAAGCACATCAATTATTTTAACACCATGTTGATTAAGTTGAATGATGAATGAGGCATGTGGGGCGCAGTTGTCTATAGAGAATATTGATCATCATCATTGGGATCATTGTCTTTATTGCGGTCCATGAGACAAGATCTCCTCTGGGTACCCCTAGGTGAGAGGGGGTAACATACCCCAAGCCCCCTAAGGGTGGGGATGGATGGTACCCACCTTTGGAGGAGCCTCGTGTTCTCACTAGACCCAAATGATCATGATGAACCCCCGCTACTACATGGATTTTTGTTTAGCTTATGTTTTAGGCTATGGCATTATGACACTCTTGAATTTGGAACATGTTACTTTGGTTTTGTTGTTGGATGTTTTGGCTTAAGACAACTCACTTTTTTTAGCTTTTGACATTGTTTTGCTAGTTACTATGGCAAATACATATGCAAAGTGATTTTTTGTATTGTAACAATGTATACTTTGTTATATTAATAGTCAAAGGAAGCTTTAATATCAAAAATATCTTATTTAAACATACATAAACGACATCCAACATCAAAAGGTTCTCGAGTTCTCTCTGGTACTCTATTATAACATGCTCCCCTTGGGGATCAAATGATTTCCTTTTCTAAAATGATAAGTGTGTTAATATAGAAAATTATAAATGTATCAAACATGTTGAAACCTACAGCTTTGCAATAAAATAATCATTATTGACATGACCAATGTTGTATATTTCGTCTCGGGGAAAGTGTCGACGAAGGTCCGGAATGTAACTTCTCGATGACATCGGCAGAAAATATCAGAAAATGTCGCAAGACCTCAAAAAAAATACAAAAGCACTCATTTTTTTCAATTTGTTAAACATGTAAAGCAACAACAACATCAAATAAACACATGGCTACATAAATATGAAAATACAACCAATAAATAAGATGCATAAGATGTCAAGTGGTCACAAATCGTTACTAAACTGAAAATTTTGAAACATGTTCATGATAGG
>ML783234.1:177919-193017 GCA_009831015.1 Picea engelmannii | reverse complement strand
TTGAGCAGTTGACATTCTATACTTTTGCATGCGTCCTTATATGATTGTTAAACCTTAAATATGCAACATGCACACGAAATAACCAACATGCACATGAAATAACCCACATGCAACCACAATAACCGAAGAATTTCTCAAACACATGGCTAAAACGCATCCAGAAACCCCCAGTGTATCAGATCTGCACGACAGAGCATTAGAACAGTAGCAAATATCTTGATCAGCCGGATCAGGGATATTTCAGAATCCCTTTACCCGAGTGGAGTTTAGTCCCAGCTCGGGGGTGACCCACTGCTAAGAGTGATGAGCAACGTGCTCTAAGGCTGGGAGGTTCGTGGAAGGTCTGCACGCATTTGGTGATATTTTTACCAAGATAAGTGTCAATTGTGTGTTAAATTACATGTTGCATTATTATTTATACGTTTATTTTTATGGGTTTTTCCTCTGTGTGTTGCATGTGTATTTTTATTATTATTCTGTATGAATCTGTGCATTTGCAGAATGTATTTGTCTGTTTTAAGTTTTATATATAAAGTTTCGCAAGAGTTTTTGTGTGTATATGTTTTAATTGGTATACAGTTCGGAAAATTTTATGTGGCATAGTCCAATTGGACGTTGGAGATGTTACAATATGGTATCAGAGCTCCAATTTTCAACATTGAGCCTGGATGGGCCGAGCAACTTGAATTGAAGTGAAATTTCACAGAGAATTATTTCGAAGTGGCCAAATTTCAAGTTACAGAGCGTCCATGGTAAAAGTAGAAGCAATTGCATAGAATTGGGCAAAAGCCCAATTTTTGTTGTTAAATTCATGGGAAAATTGAGAAAATTGGCCAAATTGTGAGATATTCTTAATTTAATATCTGTTCTAGCAAATTCAGACCTGGAATTGGTTGAATTTGAAGTTACAGAAAAGCCATGACAGGTGGAGCGAGATTAGTTGATTGAAATTCTCAATTCGTGAATTGAGTTGGGAAAATTTTCGTTCCGGGAATGTCAACCAACAACGGTTTTTTGTTGCAGAGTTTAAATTGGTGTTATCAAGGTGAAATTGAACAAATTTCATAGTTGCAGAATGTCTATGGTGAAAATTGGGAAAAAGTTTGGCAAAAGCCCCAATTTCTGCAGCGGAATTCACGAGGAATTGATTCGCATAAAAAAGAATGTGCGCAGGTGTGCGCACTAAAAATGCATGATGCGTAGTGAAAAGCTAGTGATGTGTGGAAAATATTGGCGCGCGGGTGTGTGCACTTAAATATGGCATTGCACGGTGCAAAGTGGTAATGCGCAAAAAATAATGGTGCGCGGGTGTGTACACTTAAATTTAGCGTTGCGTGGTGCAAAGTGGTAATGCGCGGAAAATATTGTCGCGCGGGTCTGCGCACTTAAATTTGGCGTTGCACGGTGTAGAGTGATAATGCGTGAAAAATATTGGCGCGCGGGTCTACGCACTTAAATTTGGCGTTGCACGGTGCGGAGTGGTAATGCACGAAAAATATTGGTGCACGGGTGTGCGCACTTAAATTTGGCGTTGCGCGGTGAAGAGTGGTAATGCGCGAAAAAATAACGGTGCGTAGATGTGCGCACTAAATTTAGCATTGCGCGGTGTGGATTGAGTGGCACATGCGTAATATTGGCATGTGCGGTGTGCGCACGCATAATAATGGTGTGCATGGTGTGCGCAGTATTGACAGAGCGTTGAGTAATTTTGTTGGTACGTGCGCAATGTGGGTATATGCTATCGCGTAGCAGTTTAATTAATGATGTGCGCGAAGTACTGTTGTGCGGTGGGGGCGTACTAAACTTTGGCATGGTGCAACGTGTAGAGTGCAATGCGCGCAGAATATCAGCGCGCGACACAAAAATTGCGCGCAACATGTATTAGTGCATGAACCAAAATTGTGCACGGTGGATATTGGTGCGCGACACAAAAGTAGTGCGCACCAGTTATTGGCGCGACAGAAAAGTGATCCACATTGGTTATAGGTGCATGGAGCATGCGCTACCTTATGGTGTTGCTGCGCATGCTAAATATGGGTGTACATGTTCAAATTTGTGCGCGCGAAGTTGTTCGGATGGTCTAAAACAGCAGAAAACCAATGAATTTCTACGACATTTTATATTGTTTGAAGGTCATCTTTTTGCAACGCGTTTTTGAGGCCCTAAACATCGTTTTTAACAACTCAAAAACCCCGAGAACAGAGTGTACCAAGGTACACTCTATCTTAGCAGCTCAAATGAAAGAGATCGGAGAGAGCTTTCCAATGGTGTAAACCATTCGTCAAATTGAGCTTTTATGAGGAAGTTACAGGACAAACAGTGGAGGGAAAATTTGAAGACCCAACTAACTTCGAAGGGCCATAACTTTCTGCTCCGGAATCAGATTGAGGCGCAGGAGTAGTCTATGGAAAGCTATCGAACCATAGAAGGCATTCCTAGAGTTGAATTAAAATTTGGGGCATGTTAAAAATGTTGAATATGGCAAAGAAGGTATCGGTAGCAATCCAAACCAGAAGCACTAATTGGCCTACAACTTCAACAGGCTGTAACTAGCAGCCCAAAACCCAGAAAGAGGTGAAAATTGGACAGACTGTCCAAAATATGTGTATGAAGAAAAACAATTGAGCTCTTACCAAAACTCCAATGGAGTAGGTACAAAAAGCATAATTACAATGCAGATTTGCACCAAGTTGAAGTGTGACAATTAGAAATTATGATGGTAACTTTCTACTCAAGACTCAGAATTGAGCAAGCGAGCAGACATTAGAAAGGTCTTAGATAGAGGAGTCTAATTATCCACCAAGAAAATTGATTTGGGTAGTTAATGTTCACAAGAGATAAGAAGAAGGAATTATGATGCATTATTGGAACAAAATTGTACATAATTTCATAAATTTGTTAAATTATTTAGCCTAACAAATTTTGTTGGCTGCACATTTTTGCAGAGTTAAAAACTTTTAATTCTTAAGAGGTGAGAAGGTTGGAATTTAGTTAAATATAAGCAGAGGTACTCATGGAAAGAGTGTTATGACAAAAATCTTTCATAAGATGATCAAAAACAAAGACTACAAAATGTTAAGGTATGAATATGGGTTCAGCCATAAAGTCTTGGGAAGCCACTACAGGAAGTCTATTCATGTTAATCAAGTACTCAATGGAATCTGGGCAAARGAATAGATCATGTAGTGAATGAATTAATGAAAGTACATTCACTCCCAAAGAAACCAATATACAGATTAAGCAATACATTGGAGTCAKATCTATTATAAAAGGAATTGACTATCAGAATGATAGTAATCAGATAAAGAAAGAGGCTTAATGCATATATGGATAAAGAGTGCATCAATATGGCATGATGGAAGGGGATTATGCAAGTCAGGTTGAAATCAGATTGGTCAAGACAGGAGAAAGTAATAGTCATCAAGTAAATCCAAGTGTTGATATGATCAAATAAGGAAGGAATAAAGCAGGTACCTCAAGAAGGAAGTTGGAGTTAACTATCCAAGGTTACTCAAAAAACATGACTAGAAATATAATTGGGTCATGTAGGAGTTGGATCAGAGGGATCCAAATAATAGTGGAATGTTGAAAATTAATATCAGCATAATATGTAGGTGCAAGTCCATGAACATCCTARGATAATGGAAGAAGAAATCATGAAGTAGATATCAAGCTAATGGAAATGCAGGACAACACTCCATGAGGGAAAGAAAGAATAGTAGAGGATTKTTKATGCATTCCAAAGGTATTGAAGATATTTCCACAATAGCATGGAGATCTCAAAGCCAAGAAAGACTTAAAGGTGAAATGAATCTTTGTAGAGAGACAGTAAGGAACCATGAAGAAGAAAATGGTTCTATGCATGGTTTTGAATGCAAAAGAGATGGTGCCTAAGAAGAATCCATCTCAAGTGGCATAGAGCCATGAGTGACATTTCCAGGGGGTGGAAGTATCACTTGAAATTATGATGGTAAATTAAAAGAAGTATTAACCACTTTTAATTAATTCTATGTAGCTAGAAAAGGAGGCATATGTGCATCCTTACTGTATGCTAGAGATTGGCTATACAAGCCAAGTTTGAGGCTAGTTGGCAAGGAGAAGAGAAGAGTGTAGAAAAATCAAATACTAAAGTATTTAGTCAACAAAGAGTTGAAGTAGTTCAGTCCAAAAAGTAAATGGATGTTGGAGGTCCAAAGTCTATAAGACAACATAATTGGAATTATAATTCATCCAAGTATGAATTGGGATAGATGGATCCAGAAATTAAATAAAAGTTGAAGGTTAATATCAGTTTAGTATTTGGATGGAAAAGCAAAGGCAGCCAAGAGTGATTTGGCTAGAAAGTGCTCAGATCAGAAATAATCATGCACAGTGGTTACAGTAAAGAGCACATGAAGATTCAGGAATCCGGAAGAATGGAAGACTTCTGGGATAAACAAAGAAAAGTGATACAGGGAGAAAAAAGTTGTTGCAATTACTGTAGTAGCAAGAATGTTATGGCTTGTTGGGACAGCCATAAAGTGAGAATGATTGCATGTTTGCAAGTGTTGTTGATAATGTTGTTGCATATGGAAGGAAGCAACAAAAAGCTGGAATGTTGATAATAAAACTGATAAAGAGGCATGAGAGCTTCTACTGTCATCAGCTAATCAGGTAGCATTAAATTCGTTTAATGGCAGCTATGCATGTAAGTGCAAGTCCATGAACATCCTAGGATAATGGAAGAAGAAATCATGAGGTAGATATCAAGCTAATGGAAATGTAGGACAACACTCCATGAGGGAAAGCAAGAATAGTAGAGGATTGTTGATGCATTCCAAAAGTATTGAAGATATTTCCACAATAGCATGGAGATATCAAAGACAAGAAAGACTTGAAGGTGAAATGAATCTATGTAGAGAATCAGTAAGGAACCATGAAGAAGAAAATGGTTCTATGCATGGTTTTGAATGCAAAATAGATGGTGCCTGAGAAGAATCCATCTCAAGTGGCATAGAGCCATGAGTGACATTTCCAAGGGGTGGAAGTATCACTTGAAATTATGATGGTAAATTAAAAACAGTATTAACCACTTTTAATTAATTCTATGCAACTAGAGGAGGCATATGTGCATCCTTACTGTATGCTAGAGATTGGCTATACAAGCCAAGTTTGAGGCTAGTTGGCAAGAAGAGAAGAGTGCAAGAAAAATCAAATACTGAAGTATTTAGTCAAGAAAGTGTTGAAGTAGTTCAATCCAAAAAGTAAATAGATGTTGAAGGTCCAAAGTCTATAAGACAACATGATTGGAATTATAATTCATCCAAGTATGAGTTGGGATAGATGGATCCAGGAATTAAATAAAAGTTGAAGGTTAATATCAGTTTAGTATTTGGATGGAAAAGCAAAGGCAGCCAAGAGTGATTTGGCTAGAAAGTGCTCAGATCATAAATAATCATGCACAGTGGTTACAGTAAAGAGCACATGAAGATTCAGGAATCCGGAAGAATGGAAGACTTTTGGGATAAACAAGGAAAAGTGATACAGGGAGAAAGAAGTTGTTGCAATTACTGTAGTTGCAAGTATGTTATGGCTTGCTGGGACAGCCATAAAGTGAGAATGCTTGCATGTTTGCAAGTGTTGTTGATAATGTTGTTGCATATGGAAGGAAGCAACAAAAAGCTGGAATGTTGATTATAAAACTGATAAAGAGGCATGAGAGCTTCTACTGTCATCAGCTAATCAGGTAGCATTAAATTTGTTTAATGGCAGCTATGCATGTAAGTGCAAGTCCATGAACATCCTAGGATAATGGAAGAAGAAATCATGAAGTAGATATCAAACTAATGGAAATGCAGGACAACACTCCATGAGGGAAAGCAAGAATAGTAGAGGATTGTTGATGCATTCCAAAGGTATTGAAGATATTTCCACAATAGCATGGAGATCTCAAAGCCAAGAAAGACTTAAAGGTGAAATGAATCTCTGTAGAGAGTTAGTAAGGAACCATGAAGAAGAAATTGGTTCTATGCATAGTTTTGAATGCAAAAGAGATGGTGCCTGAGAAGAATCCATCTCAAGTGGCATATAGCCATGAGTGACATTTCTAGGGGGTGGAAGTATCACTTGAAATTATGATGGCAAATTAAAAGCAGTATTAACCACCTTTAATTAATTCTATGCAGCTAGAGAAGGAGGCATATGTGCATCCTTACAGTGTGCTAGAGATTGGCTATACAAGCCAAGTTTGAGGCTAGTTGGCAAGGAGAAGAGAAGAGTGCAAGACAAATCAAATACTAAAGTATTTAGTCAACAAAGAGTTGAAGTAGTTCAGTCCGAAAAGTAAATGGATGTTGAAGATCCAAAGTCTATAAGACAACATGATTGGAATTATAATTCATCCAAGTATGAGTTGGGATAGATGGATCCAGGAATTAAATAAAAGTTGAAGGTTAATATCAGTTTAGTATTTGGATGGAAAATCAAAGGCAGCCAAGAGTGATTTGGCTAGAAAGTGCTCAGATCAGAAATAATCATGCACAGTGGTTACAGTAAAGAACACATGAAGATTCAGGAATCCAAAAGAATGGAAGACTGCTGGGATAAACAAGGAAAAGTGATACAGGGAGAAAGAAGTTGTTGCAATTACTGTAGTAGCAAGTATGTTATGGCTTGTTGGGACAGCCATAAAGTGAGAATGGTTGCATGTTTGTAAGTGTTGTTGATAATGTTGTTGCATATGGAGGGAAGCAACAAAAAGCTGGAATGTTGATTATAAAACTGATAAAGAGGCATGAGAGCTTCTACTGTCATCAGCTAATCAGGTAGCATTAAATTCGTTTAATGGCAGCTATGCATGTAAGTATTTCTCTTTTGAAATTATGTTGCATAATTGTCAAAGGGAAATTCAGGTAAGAATTTCCCCAGATTGAATTTTTATAATATGCAGTATGGTATTGTTTAAGTGCATTAACAGGAATAAGTTACTACTAGGTGTGGTAAAGGCTAAGAGCATGTTATAGTTATCAAATCTTTTTAGCTTTTGAATGCACACACTAACATAGTAGCATGTCATGTTAATTTGGTTATGAGGTAATAACCAAAGAAATAAAAGATAAGAACTTGTTATAGGAATGATGCTAGGAAAGCTAGTCATGTATGAGACCAGGACATGGTTGGATGATTCCGTGTGTTTTTCGTGAGCAGATTTCTTTTCTATTTGGTGAGCAGATTTATTTTATGTTCGCTTAGCAAGTTAGCAGATTTTTTTGTTCTCTTGGTGAGCAATTAGCAAATTTTTGTTTTGTTTGATGAACAGATTTTCTTCTTGTTTTTGCAGCATTCATGGCTTCTCAAAGTGTTGTTTCATCTACCCCTAGAGTTGTTGAAGTAAGCAGGCAGCAAGAATACTATCCTCTTTGGAGGCATGTTACCAAGGTCAAGGTTATGGGTGTTGGTGGAGGTTCATGGGAATGAAAGTGCAATTTATGCAAGAATGATAAGACCTTCAAGGGCTCACATTTTGCATGAAGGGAAGGGTATTGAAGATTGTCCACATTCTCTTGATCTGCAGGAAAGGGATAAATTCCATAAAGAGCATGATGATGCTCAAAATATTAAGGATAATAGAGCCAAGATTGCTATGCATGGCAGTAGCAAGCATCCTCCTTCCTTGGGTGTTAGCAATGAGTCGAGGATTGTTCATGAAGCAAGGAAGAGGAGGGCACTAGAGGTAGAAAACGAGATATCCAAAGGCCCTGGAGGACAAGGTGCAGCTACAGACAGCAGATTGATGAAGATGTTCAACAATCAAAAGAGAGAAGAAACAGAGTCAAGAGTGGCAAGGGCCATATTTGTATGTGGCATCCCATTTAATGTGGTTCGGTCCCCATATTGGAAGGATATGGTGAAGGCAATTAACGAGGCTCCTCAAGGTTTCAAGGGGGAAAACTATGAAAAACTCATAACAATGTTACTGCAGAAAGAGAGGTCATTGATTTATGATATTCTCAAACCAGTTCGTAGCTCATGGACCAGCACAGGGGTTTCCATTATCTCTGATGGATGGACTGATACAAAGCAGAGGCCCTTGGTCAATGTTATTGCATCATCACCAATAGGATCGATGTTCTTAAGAGCAGAAGATTGTTTTGGCGAGGTAAAAGATAGCAAATTCATTGTTGATATTTTAATTTCTGCTATTGAACAAGTAGGGCCAACAAATGTGGTGCAAGTTATCGCAGTTAATGCACCCATTTCCAAAGATGCAGACTTGATTGTTGAGAGTAGATATCATCATATTTTTTTGGACTCCTTGCATTGTCCATAATTTAAATCTCATTTTAGAAGAGATTGAGGCAAAAACTGAATGGATTAAGGAGGTCAAAAGGCAAGCAAGGGAGATCATTAAATTCATCACCAACCACCACCAATCTCAAGCAATGTATCAAGAATACTTCAAATTGGAGTTGATCAAAGTTGTTGAGACAAGATATGCCTCAAACGTCATCATGTTGCGGCACCTTGTTGAGGTCAAAAGTGCATTGATGAGTATGGTGGTGGGTGTGACTTGGGCTGAGTAGAGACAGGCAGATTCAGAGAGAGGAAGTATGGTGCAGAGGGTGTTGATTGATGAGGATTGGTGGAGCAAGGTAGAATTCTTGCTCAAGTTTACATTACCTGCATTTGAGTTTCTCCGAGATGCAGACATAGACAAACCTTTCCTGGGAGAGATTTATGATGGCATGGATACCATGGTTGAGAAAACCATGGAAATTATTACACAGGAGACTCCCACTTTGTTTTTTTGTTGAGGTTGATTTTGTTGAGCATGTGAGGTCCATCATTGTTACCAAGGTTACCAGAACCAAACCAGTCATTGAACCAATCAAGCCAAAAAATCGGAACCGGATCAAAAAACCAATCACTAAAAATACATAAAATATTCAACTTTTGAAAAAAAAATACACATTGATGTGCATCCATGTGAAGCCAAACCAGTATACAAAAATTTGCAAAGTTTCTCATATATATATATATATATATATATATAAAACAAGTAACATTCTATAAAACCAAAATAGCACTAACAGTAAGTGGCAAGTGCACTCCATAGTCATATGAATATCTGGATTCTGAATCAAAATACATCATCAAAAAGGCTCTAAATGGCCTATAAAGTCCAAAAATAACTCTAGAGTCTAGGCTAGAGGCTAAAGAGTAGAGACTACACAATCTAATAGTCTAAATCTRCATACTGAAACTCARACTCAGACTAAGACTCAGACTCAGAGTCATCATCTACATCCTCAACATGAGTAGACTCAACAAGGGGATTCGGAGCCTRGCTTGATTCCCCTGGTCCACAAGGCAAAGATACATTTGCAACATCAGTGCACACTGCACACATTCTCTTGATGTGTCTGGGGATCCAAATCCATCCAGGAAAGGTCTTCATTGTCAAAAGTTGTTGGTTGAGTCTCTTTTTTTTTACTTTTTTAAAAAAATTTGCAAATCCCCACACTTTTCCAGCCGTACGGAATTAAATAAATTAAACATAAAAAAAAAATAATAATAATAATAATAAAAAACGGAAAAAAACCGGAAAAATCGGTTTTGTACGGAACCGGTCGGTTCCTTGAAGGAATCGGTTGGTTCCATACAAAACCGGTTTGAATGTCCGGTTTGAACCGGTAAGCCCTGTGAACCGGTCGGACCAGTCGGTTTTACGGGTTCCGGTCCGGTTCTCGTAACACGGATTATTACTAGTTGGAATGGCTTTAACACTCCATTGCACACTTTGGCACATGCTCTAAATCCCAAAATTTATGATGAGAAGTTTATTGCTCAAAGCAATGGAAAGATGAAGGCCCCACATAAGGAAAAGGAGGTGGCCACAGGAGTGAAAAAAGCCTTCCATAGGTTGTTTCCATCTTCTCAGCAAACAAAGGTGAGGGAGGAATTTGCTTGTTTTGCTACTGGATTAGAGGATTTTGCAGACATCTCAAATTTGGAGGAGAGAAGCACCATGAACCTGATTAAATGGTGGACTTGTCATGGGGCAAATGATGTATATTTGCAAAGCCTTTCCACTCGTATTCTATCACAAGTGGCAAGCTCTTCATCAACAGAAAGGAATTGGAGCACCTATGGTTTCATTCATTCCGTGAAGTGCAACAAGTTGGGATCGCAGAAGGCTGAGGATCTTGTATATCTACATTCAAACCTTTGCCTTGTGTCTCGCAAGGGTGAAGAATATACAAGTGGGCCTCATAAAGAGTGGGATGTGGATGTAGAAAACCCAGACTTAGAGCCCTCTCTTGCTGCTCTTGATATTGTTGATGATGCAAGTGGAAGTGGAATTCAAGTTGCCTCTTCTTCCCATTGAGGCTCTAGTTCTGTTGAACATCCATCTTGTTCTATTTTTTATGATGAGGATGAGGATCAGTATGATATGTATTAGGATATGTAATTGCAGTTGCCTTTAGCTCATGTTTTTTTTCATTTTCAGCACATACAGCGTCATTTATAAACATTGATTTTGGATGTAAAGCCCTCATCTATAAAGGCTAATTCTGGATTTTGCTACTTGCATCATGTAATGAATGATATTGATCATCTATGGGAGTTAAAATGGACATGCTTTTCCTTCTAAAATGTCATTTATGTGTATCGTTATGTTTTTCTTGCAATATAATGTTTTATTTTTTTTTTAACTATATATATATAAAAAAAATTATATACGGTGTTTCCCCCAACGTTTCCATTTTTTGAGGGCTTGTTTCGTATTGTCCCAGTTTCGGAAACTTAGAAACGTTTCTCTGTTTCGTGCAACTTAGGATCCTAGGTACTCCTTGCGCTCTTCCATCATCTGGCGCTCCTCTACCAAACCACTAACATTCTCTGGCAATGTAGTTGAAGTAAATATCTGTCTCTCTGCTGAGATAGATGTAATGGATCCCTAACTAGTCTCCTCAAGGAGCTCCTCTAATCTGGACCCTGATTCCTGAAGGGTTGTCTGTGCACCTTCCAAGAATCCTTGTGTGCTTACCAACTCATGAGTGAGTCAGTCCACCTCAGTCTCCTTCTCCCTCGGCGCCTTATGATACATCTTGATGTTGATGTTTTTGGTAGTTGTGGGAGGTATTCACCTCCAAGAGACCTCCTACGGATTAATATCCTGAGAAAAGAAAACCCCTCTCTAGCAATGAGAGACAAGGGCATAAGTCGGGCCTATTATGAAAGTAATTTATATGTAACTTATACAAATCGACCCTATTATGTAAAGACAAATTAATATGCAAGCTGCATAAGTCGGCTCTATTGTGAAAGTGAAAAGGTGTGTCCCTTCGTTGTAATGAACTAATATAAAAATGTGAGTCATTCTCATTTGAAACACAACAACACGCCCTCTTAACACATCTGAGGCAACCGCAGGAATACTAGTCTGAGGCAGCATAATTCGGCCTGATTTGAGGCATTTCTGTAACAACATCAATCTCTGTATGTGGGTGAATTTCTCTTGGATATCCTTCTGTAGCAGGTGTCCTGCTCTGATCGGTGGTGGCACTTGAGGATGCCTATGGTTGGGTGGTAATGAAAGAGCATTACCTATGGTTAAATGAGCAGACCCATTTTTTGTGTTATCTGTGCTTGGTTATTTTTCTTGAGGTCCTAATTATTTACTATAGTTAGTCTAGCAATAAAATTTCAACATGGTATTAGAGAAGGTCCTGAAGAATACCATCTGAAGAATTTCAAGTGATTGATGTCGAGTTTAGGCTTGGTCTAAGGCCAAGTTCAAACCTGTCCCAAGACAGATTTTTACAGCAAGACAAGGCTGAATTTGACGATGTCCTGAGCTTGTACTAGGAGGAGTCACAGGTCTGTTGAGTGGTGAATTTGAGGCAGGTGTTGCAGCAAGTTTGAGTCATTTTTTGTATGTGAGTCAAAGGCTACACCAGCTGACAAATTCCTAAGGATAATGCTATGGTTTCAAGAGGTATGCACTTGTATATATTATTTGTATCATTGTCATGAGGGTACTTGCAAGAGGAAGGAACCTTTGCTGCAATCATGGATCCGAAGGGATCTCGGTGCATTCAGAGGAACAACACACTGGAGGTGAAGACTCCAAGTTTGATTGTTTTAATTATCATGCCTCTAACCTATATTTCTAAGTTTGCTACATTACAATTAAGTGTTGTAGCTGTGACAACAATCCTTAAATTGCTTTGATTCTAGAGATGTACTCGTTATTCTCCCCTCTAGAAGATATTCTTGTCTCGTTACTTGTTCCTGGCAGGTTATCTTCCATGGAGGTTGTCATGGAGATGATGTTTCTTTTCCTTTGTTTTCTTGTTCCTGGCAGGTTATCTTCCATGGAGGTTGCCCTGGAGATGATGTTTCTTTTCTTTTGTTTTCTTGTTCCTGGCAAGTTATCTTCCATGGAGGTTTCCATGGAGATGTTGTTTCTTTTGTTTTGTTTTCTTGTTCCAGGAAGGTTACAACGAAGACAAGTCACTAGTGATAGCCCTAAGAGGGAGCCATAGTGACGGTTGCAAAAGGCAACATATTAGATGGTCTCTAGCTTGAGACATGAAGCAGTCTGACCAGACAAGGAGTTTATATAGACTGACAGCTTTACCAGTCCGAATCTTGTCACGTGATTCTATCAATTGAGCAAGTTATGGCATAGAAGATGGTGACATGTCTTCCAGATCTTTGTGTAGAGAATGATGGCATTTGCAGAGGTCGTGTGGTCCTTTCCGAGCAGTGACAGCAGATCCAAGGGGATCTTGGACTTGATGCATTCATATTTGTGTAGACCCATGAAAGTTGTTTCCTCTGAAAAGGGGATAGCCTTCGAGAGATCTAGAGGATTTCACATGGAGATTGATAGTGGGAGGCAAGAGGAGATGATGATTTCTCCCCCTCACCCCTTCAGCAGTTAAGAGAGAGTTGGTTGAGCTCATCAATCCAGATGATCCAGTTGATATTCCTAGAGATATTGCAATAGGAAGGAAGAGGCTTGCATGGGCTCATCAAAATCTAAAGGAGGAAGAAGGGCATGTAGCTCCCGTGGTACTTTCCGAAATAACCAGAGACCATAGAGATATTTGTGCTATGTTGCAGCTATGAGCCACATCATTGATTCTTGAGCCTTCCTGTTATGAGGAAGCATCTAGTCAGGAGATATAGAGAGAAGCCATGATAGAGGAGTATTAGTCCATGGTGAAGAATGATGTGTGGGATATTGTTCTGAGACCATAAGGGAAGTCTGTGGTGACTTCCAAGTGGATCTATAAAGATCAAACGAGCAACTAATGGGAGCATCGAGAAGCACAAAACAAGATTTGTGTCCAGAGGATTCTCTCAGGTGGAGGGAATAGATTATGAGGAGACATTTTCTCCCGTCGCTCGATATATTTCCATCCAGACGATCATTGCCCTTGCAGTAGCCATGGGATGGAGATTACATCAGATGGATAAGAAGACATCCTTTCTCAATGAAGAGATTGAGAAAGAAGTATACATCAAGCAGCCAATTGGTTTCATGATACATGAGGAGTCTCATGCGTGCAAATCGAAGAAGGCCCTGTATGGACTTATCCAAGCACCTCGAGCTTGGTATACGAGGATTGATGGGTATGGCTTGAGATATGTCTCCAGTATTTACGCAAGATTACAAGGATATGCTAACTCCGATGAGGCAAGGAGCATTGTAGAACACCTCCAGGTGTTGCTTTACCTTGGGATCTACCATGACTTCTTGGGTAGCAGGAAATGGACTTTTGTGCCCCGAGTACCACAAAAACAGATAGTGTTCTGGATGGCAGTTCGCGAAGCAGTGTGGCTTCACAAACTCTTTACAAACTTGATTGGTTAATGATATCATTATGTTCGAGACATGATGCAAAGG
The DNA here is from genome assembly GCA_009831015.1 of Picea engelmannii. NCBI lineage: Eukaryota > Viridiplantae > Streptophyta > Pinopsida > Pinales > Pinaceae > Picea > Picea engelmannii. Next base: position 179,117 of record ML783234.1, on the reverse strand, counting down.
GAGATAGTACAGGTGCAGCACTTTCCTACAAGATGACCAAATTGCAGATGATCTCACGAAGCTTCTTGCCGGGACGAAGTTCAAGTACCTCTGTGAGAGACTTGGCTTGATGCCTCCCTCGTTCAGAGGGAGGGTCGATGATTACAGCTTCCTGAGACATTCTCCAAATTGTACTCCTCTAGACTGAGTTGAGTTGATCTGTGAGGACACCTATGTGATAGGTGAGATCGTACTCCTATGGATTTAGTTGAGTTGATCTATGAGATGAGTCATACTCCTTTGGACTGAGTTGAGTGACTTGTATTCGGTCTCCTGTCGTACTCCTCTGGATAGAGTTGAGTTGACTTGAGATGGCTCTCCAGTTCGTACTCCTACGGACTTAGTCGAGTTGATCTGTGAGAGTGATGTCCCTAGTGGTTGAGCACTAGAGGACACGTCATGGGGAATAGACCCATGACGTCACACTATGGGATAGACCCTAGTGTTTCTAGAGGGAGGAGCCTCTAGAGGTCCACATGGGATGAGCCATGTGTGACGTACCCTTAAGGAAAAGCTCAAGTGGTTGAGGTGTCCAAGCAGTTGGGAGGATATTCCACTACCCAGCAACCCTTAGGGGTTGGGAATATCCATCTGGGTTGGTTCCCAACAACCCTTGGAAACCTGATGGTCATATGGTTGGGAGAATGTTCACCTGGGTTGGTGCCCAGCAACCCTAACAGATTGGGAGAACATTCATCTAGGTTGGTGCCCAACAACCCTTGGAGACCATTGTTCCTTGATGAGATATGTCATGTGGTAATGAGGCCCTTAGTACACTAAGTGGTGATGAGACCCTAGTGTCATTCTGGTGGAGAAGAGGCCCTAGAAGATGGGAAAGGTCCACATTGGAGCAGCAATGTGTGACAAGGAGATGCTACCTGTTATCGCACAGTTTGTAGCTAGGTCAAATGGCTAGAAGGTATAGGCCAAACTGGCGTAACAAGAACCTACCCCACCCAATGTCACCACAATGGGGAGGTTCTTTCTATTCAGGGAGGTTAGCCCAGGGGAGACGTCCCCGATAACCTGGGGTTTTGAAGAGGCCAAAGTATAAAGGTCAAGGTAAAAGTTCCTCCTCACAGGTTACCACCAAGATCAGATAGTCCGACTAATCAGCCAATAATGAAGTGTAGCCCCAAATGAGAACACCTGCCCGGAA
>ML783234.1:66992-77160 GCA_009831015.1 Picea engelmannii | reverse complement strand
AGCAACATGTTTGATTTTGTAAATCCATTTGGAGGTCACTACGGATTTTCCCTCTGGTCTTGGAACAACATCCCATACATCATTTTTTAATATAGATTGGTATTCTTCAGTCATGGCATCTTGCCATACTTGTTCACAGCTTCTCCATGACAAGTTGGCTTTGAGTCAATAATGTGGGTCATGTCTGAAAGGTAGCTTGAGAATCCCTTTGGTCTCTTGCTTTCTCTGGTTGCTCCTTGTGGAGTTTTATGCCCTTCTGCTTATTCTAAAGTTTGTCGAGCCCAAGCAGGTCGTTTATGTCCAACTGTGATGTCTTTGGGTATGTTGCTTGGGGTAACTGAATCTTCTGGAACAACTGGATCAACTGGAGCTATTGGCTCATCTGGAATAATATTTGTCTCCCTCTGAACTGTTGAAGGAGAAGGAGGTATTGTTTCACTATCGATTTCCATCTGAGCTTCTCTAGATTTTTGGAAGGCTACTTCTTCTTCAAAAGTAACATCTTTTCTTACTTCTATTTGTCTTTGCCCTGGGATGTAGATTCGATATGCCTTTGGGGATTCACTGTATCCTACAAATGTACCCTTTCTTCCTGAAGGTTCTAGTTTGGATCTCTTCTCTTTGGGTACATGAAGGTACAATGGGCATCCAAATATTCTGAAGTGTTTGATCTCAGGCTTCACTTTGGTGAATGCTTCTTCTGGAGTAATATTCTTCGGGATCTGATGAGGACTATGGTTTTGAACATATACTGTTGTCATACAAGCTTCTACCCATAGAGTCATAGGTAGACTCTGATCATGTATCATTGCTTTAGTTGCCTCAATGATAGTTATGTTTTTCCTTTCAGCAACCCCATTTTGTTGAGRGTTGTAAGGAACTGTGAACTCCCTCTTAATTCCTGCTTCAATACAAAAACTGTTAAATTATTTTGAGGTGTATTCTCCTCCATTGTCTAATCTCAATATTTTGATTTTTCTTCCGATCGGCTTTTCAACCTGAGCTTTGAATTCTTGAAACTTGGTAAGAACTCCATCCTTGTTTTTCAGAAAGTAAATCCAAGTTTTCCTGGAGTGATCATCTATGAAGAGTGCATAGTATAAGTACCCATTTAAGGATGCAACAGTCATTGGCCCACATACATCTGAATGTATTAAGTCCAAGATTTCCTTGGATCTGTTGTCACTGCTAGGAAAGGATCCTTTAACATTTTTGCCAAGGGCACAACCTTTGCAAACACCTTTATGTTGAATTTGTATCTCTGGTAGAACTGTTACCATTTTTCGTAGAGCTAGAAGAGCTCTATAATGAATGTGAGCAAGTCTTTTATGCCATAACTCACTCAAGTTGATAGTGTCATGTAGTAGGGCTTAAACAGGTTTAATGGTCAACTTGTACAAGCTGTTTTCTCAGATACCAATTACTTTGGAAGAGCTTATATGAGAGTCTTTGTGCCATGCAAGAATTCTTCCTTCTGAGAAAGTGATTTTGTAACCTTTGTCTTCTAAGGCCGAAATAGAGACAAGGTTTCTCTTCATTTCGGGTACATAAAGTACTTCTTCTAGTTTAACCTACATATTTGAATCTAGTTGGAAAGTAGAAGTTCCAACTCCTCTCACATTATATCTGGTATCATCTCCAAAAACGACATGTAGATGTGTCTCTTTCTCAATGAAATGTGTTAGATGATTTCTAAGGCCGGACATGTGCCTGGAGGCACCACTGTCAATTAGCCAAGTATTGTCATTGATAGGAACCATACCTGAGAGTGTTGAGATGTTGATGTCTTCATTTCTTTGGAGTCTTGTCTTCCTGGTACTGAGCTTGCTTCCCATCATGATTTTGCTCATCTTCACAAACCCTTGTCAACTAGGCTAGAAAACCTAACGCCTAGGGTAGGCTAGCACTTTTAGGTTTTGTTGGGCTTATGACTACCAACAATAAGCCTTGATAAATATGATAGCCCTGGTAAGTTGAGGAGCTTCTTCAAGAAGTTTGCAGAAATACAATTCAGAATTTTGGCAAAACCCTAGAAACCCTTAGGGCCAAATATTTAAAATGCCCGAAATTGTAATCTGAGACTTGTTGGAGGTGCGTTGAAGGAGGTCGTACCCTTCTATGTCCTTTTTAGCCCAAGTGTCCAAGTTTTGAGTGGTGAAATCTCTCAGAAGAGGAGGTCGTACGGAATTTCTGGAAACCCTAGGAGGGTCGTACGATTTCTGCAGATGAGTGAGAGAAAGGCTGAAAAATGCTTGTGCAATGGGATCTTCAAGACCTATGCTCTGATACCATGTTGATTTTTCAATATGAGAGGTTAAGCGTGTAGTTCATTTCAATTTGCATTTGTCTTAACCATAAACAAGAATGTTGCAGCAACCAAGATCACAAGAAGAAACATCATGCACAAGAACACAAGAAGTATCCTGGGAAACCCTTCTCAACAAGGGAAGAAAACCCAGCCAAATCCTTTGGTATATTCTTCAAGAGAAAGACCTTCACCACCAAGAAAGACCTAGCACACAAGAGGGTGCTCAAACCCTAGAAGACTAGCGCCCAAGAGAGGTGCACACTTATCCCAAGTAAATGTACTTGCTGAAATTTCCAAACTCACTTGAAAGATATGATTCCACAATGGGGAATCTTCCTTTACTTATATTAGACTTGACCTATCAACAGATGTGTCTATTGGCTCAATAGGGCCAACCTCTCTAAGTCACAATATAATTATTATTATTATTATTATTATTATTATTATTAATATTATCCAGATTAATTATCTTTTACATTTATTATTAATCACATTAAGGTGGGGACGACCTGTACCATTTACATAACAATTAGGGTTACAGGCAAGTCTGACTCTTGAACAATATATAGCAAAGGATCTAATACACCCACTAGTGCTCATTCACTAGGGGCACATCCATAAGGATGTCATAGCTCTAGTTCACTGCATTACACAGAAGAACCAAATCTTCACACATTCACCTATGCTCGTCCACGGGCACGTCCACTCTACAGATCTTCCTTCCCACTGCCTCACATAGGAGAATCATCTGGAATCTTCTCATCAACTTTGTTGCTCAGAGGAGGCTAATACATCATCTTCATTTCTGTTCACATGACGATGCACCCAGCACTTTGGGATTTCACACGTTCACCTTGTGCTCAGCCACAGGCATGTCTAAGTCAACAGATCACCTTTCCCACTGGATAATCATCTGGAGTTCTTCTCAACTCTCTGAATGGAGGAGGTCATCTCTACGTTCCTAGCTCTGTCTCAGGAAGGAACCACGTACCCTTTTTAGGGGCTTTCTCTCAGGTTTGTAAGCTGAGAGAAAGACTCACATAGCTGCAAGGATCCACACCTCACAGGTTTGTAAGCTGGAGAATGTCTCACATAGCTGCAATCATCAACAACACTCCCATTTCTTCTCTGGAATGTGTAGAGGCTGTAATAATCCTGTCATATGAGTATGCTCTGAGTTGTTTCGTTGACAAGTTATACACTCCCTCACATACCACAACACATCATCCTTGAGGCCCTTCCATGAGAACCTCTCGCACATCTGCTTGTAGGTTTTGAAAACCTGCCAATGGTGTGTCATGAGAAGCCCTTAAAATCTTCTCCTTGAGTGTGGACTCAGAAACTAGATATATTCTGTCCTTGTAGAAAATGATATCGTCCACTACTCTATACCTATGATCTTGTATGAGTCCATCCATCAAATCACATGCAAATTGATCTTGGAATATTCCACCAAAAGGTGAGATTTCCAATCAACTAAAATCTCCATGAGAGAACACACTACCGATTTCCTGGAAAGCACATCAACAACAACATTCTTCTTACCCTTCACATATTCAATGTCGAAGTCATATGCCTATATCTTGCTGACCTATTTCCATTGCCTCTCATTCAAATCCTTCTGCTCTAGGAAATACCTCAAACTATTGTGGTCAGTTCTAACCACGAATCGGCCACCGACCAAATACTGCCTAAACTTCCCCAAGGCATGCATGATGGCGAGCATCTCTTTGTCCTAAATGCAGTAGAATCGCTCTGGGTCTCTAAGCTTCCTACTCTCAAATTCTATCAGGTGTCTGTTTTGCATCAGAACAGCCCCAATACACTCACCCGAAGCATCACCCTCAAGTACAAAGCGCTGAGTGAAATCGGGAAGTGCCAATATGGACAAGTGTTCATCACCTCTTTGAGCCTGTCAAATACCTGTTGTGACTCTTCTGTCCACCTGAATGCCCTTTTTTTCGTAAGATTTGTCAATGGTGCACCCAACTGTGAAAAACCCTTAACAAACCGCCTATAGTAGTTGCACATCCCAAAGAATCCCTGCAACTCTGTAAGGGACATAGGAGTGAGCCAATCCAATATGGCTTGGATCTTCTCTTGATGTACCTGTATACCCTGCGCACTAATCACATGACCCAAGTAAAGAATCTTTATCATCCCAAACTCACACTTTGACGCCTTGGCATATAACGACTGCTCACCCATAATGATCAATATCTTATCCAAATGCCTCAAGTGGCCCTCCCATGTCCTGCTATAAATAAAGAGGTCATCAAAGAATACCAATAGGAACTGCCTCAACTGCTTGTTGAAGATGTGATTCATGCACAACTGAAAAGTGGTTAGGGTGTTGGTCAACCCAAATGCCATGACCAAAAACTCGTAGTGCCCAAAATGACACCTGAAAGTGGTTTTGTGAACATCATGATCTCTAACCCTGACATGATGGTAGCCCAATCGAAGATCAATCTTCGAAAAGTACACTGCCCTATGCAACTCATCTAACAACGCATCGATCCTGGGAATGGGGTACCTGTTTTTAATGGTCTTCTTATTCAAGGCTCGATAATCAATGCACATCCTCATAGTACCATCTTTTTTTTTACCAAAACCACTAATGAAGCGAATAGGCTAAAACTAGGCCTGATATGTCCCATCTCCAACAACTCCTTTATTGCCTTTTCTATCTCATCCTTAAACTTCTTTGGGTGTATGTATGGAGTGGTAATCACGGGTTTGGCCCCCTCCTCTAGCTCAATGGTGTGCTCAAATCCCTTGTCTGGAGGTCTCCCTGGTGGAATCTCCGCAAAAACTCAGTCATGTTTGCTCAACAATGTTTGGACGTCTACATGATACTGTTGGTTGTCGTCTGAAGGTTTCTGAGTAGTAATCAAACACTTTGATGCGCAAGCTACATCTCCATGCTTGAAAATTCCCTCCATCCGCTTGGTTGTTACAATCCTAGGAGCACCACTGGACATGCCCCTCAAAACCACCTTCCTACCATCTACTGCCTTGAATTCTAGATCCATGGCTTGGTACTCAACATAATGTTTTCCCAAAGAAACAAACCATTGAAGACCCAATATGATATTAGTGTCTGGCAACTCAACTACATAAAAGTCATTGGTCACCATGTAGTTTCCCAACGCTACATCCAACTGCGGAATCTTGGTGTGCATGGCATACAATGCCCACTAGCTACCACTACATTAAACCCCTCAAAGTCTACTATAGGAATGCCTCTCCTAGCCACCAAAGTTGAGTCAATGAAATTGTGGGTTGCCCCACCATCAATCAAAATTGTGACATGTTGTCCCTTTAATACTCCACGGACCCTAAATGTGTGAAATTTAAGAACACCTGATAGAGTGGCAATAGCCCTACTCTTAATTTCCTCATGTAGCTGCTCAACATCTGGATTGTCATGCTCGTTGTCTTGTGCCTACCCTGCCTCCTCTCCATCACTATCTAAAAGTACTTCTATATAGTGCACCTTACCCTTGCCCACACACATGTGACCAGGTTCCCAGAGCTCCTTGCAGCTGAAACAAAGCTTATTTCTCATCAATTCCCTTTTATCATCATCATCCAATCTCTCTCTCCCGGTCCACTCCTTCTGGAATGGTTTCTTGTCTTTGTTTTTCTGAGGAATGAAAGGTTTAGGAGGGAATTTGTTCTTAGGGATTGCATGCCCCATGTCCCTTTTCCTAGTGATGGCAGCCTATAGAGACCTTGGTTTGAAGGCCTTAGCCAAACCATGCAAGAGTTTGGTTAACCCTTCAGTGAAAAGCATACTCAGCCTATGCTCAGACACATCTGTCACCATGACTACGACCCTCTGAAACTCTGAAATGAAAGCATCTGTCATCCCACACTGCCTGAGCTGTGCTAACTCCCTAAAGTGCAACTCTAGGTCCCTCCTTTCAAATCAATCCATAACTCTCTCTGTGAAGTCCAAGAATGATGTAATTCCTGCAATGTGACTAGCCCATGGTACCACCACTCGTGGGCCTCCGCATCCAAGTGCAAGGTAGCATACTTGATGTCCTTTGACACTGTCATGGGGTTGAGTTGGAAATAAGTGTCCAACTTCTGTACCAACGCCCTAGCAATGGATTTGCTAGAGCCATCAAAGTAAGGGATGGAAAATTTTCCCACTTTCCATTGAAGCTCCCAATTATGTGGGCACCTGTTGAACTCCCTAGGCCTATTCCTATACTTGATGGTACAGAAATCCTATAAAGACATGGCTCCCTGAAACTAATCACCAAGAGTTATTTCGTGCAAGTACATAAGTGTTGCTCCCTTCAGCATGGTTCCTATTGTTACCTATAATATCCCCGAATCCTCTGATCGGAATATTAACTGCTAGCTCTGAGATCTATGTTGCAGATCTGATGCGTTGGGGTTTCTAGAAGAGTTACAAAGGGTTTATGACTGAGTTCCAAGGTTTTTGGATGCGTGTTGTTGTGTTTACTTTTTTAATATCATGCATGCAAATAAATTTGGAACCATAACCAACGCAACAGTTCTTATTCAGCAAAATAACAGAAATACAATCAATATGTGGAAAACTCAAGCTAGATATCGTCAGTTAGATCTGAACAATAATGATCTTAACTGGAATACAAAATAAAAGACTAAGAAATACCAATGATAACACTAGATGAATGGATTTGAGGCATGCGCTAAAGATCTCTCGCATGCAATGATGAATACGCTGCATGCAGTTGTAATTAAGCCGGAAAACTGTTGTTGCAAAATGGGAAATGTGCCCTGATGGCTATACTCATCATATCTGGTTGAGATTTGTCTCAGATGGGTGGCCTTGCTCCCTAGCACACTCTCCCAACCTCTGAGATGAAACACCTCACTGTTGCTCAGTCGAAACCCTGGATGGATACCCAAACCTCCACGCACTGCAAACTGACAAACTGGCACAATCTGGGAGATTTACCTATCAGAATCTCATGATCATTGTCTCTATTGGTGCCCCTGACTCCTCAAATGGGTTGGAAGGAATCCGTCTTTCCCTAACTGGTTGGACCTAGCGACCCTCAACTGTCGCAAAACTCTCCCCAAAACCTCACGCTACAACTATTGCAACTGGCAAATTTGCACCCTAGCTGATATTGGACTTCTCTATTGATATAATCTGATCCTGTAGCTCGATGAAGAACCTGTGTGGTCCTCCCGACGAACTAGGGTGTGTCTTTCAACACCGAACTCGGTCAATGGCAATGGTTTCATCCAGAAAGCCACCAAACAAGAAAGAAGTCGCCTGACTCCTCTTTGGGTTCTAATTTCCAATTCACAATCTGCAATAATGAGAAAATATGAGCCCCTATCTCTCTTTTATACCCCTTTTCACCTTTTTCCCTTCAAGTGACTTTTAATTCATCTTTAATATTTTCTCATAAAATCACTTTATTAATTTAATGAACCTTTTTACTCCAAAAAGTGATTAATTCACCTTTATGATTTCTCCGGCCACTAAAAGTCACTTTTCATTATCCCATCTTGTAGATATTTTTGCCTCAGTTCCAACAAGCTATTACACTGAGGTATTTCTCCAAGAAACAAGCTCCAAATAGTACCTTTAGTGTAATAAATTAAAATAAGCCCATTATTAACCCCGTTTTACGAAAATCATCGGAATGCAACGGAACCAAGAACAAGTTGTGCGGAAATGATCCTGATGATGAATAATAGTAAATAAACTAAGTTGGGCCCCATAAAACGGATCCAAACCCTTCGAGCTCACTGACGACATAGTCTCACCCCTCTAACTTGGTTGACTCAAGCCTCTCGAAGTGACTCTAACCGCATAATAAGGGAATCCAAAAATGGGGACATGACAGTCCTCCCTTCCAAACATTGCTTGTCCTTGAGCAATCCATTAAACCCTGACACTCCTACCAACTGAGCCCAACTGAACTCAGTCAACCCCTCAACAAGTCGCTCTACTAAGGATCCACTCTCACGCATTTAATGAGAGACTCCTAAAAGTAACACTCGACCTCCATAGAAAATGATCCTGACCTCCATGACCACTCCAAGCCAAACATGGCCTCCTCCGGCTGAATATACTGTCACCAAAGTGAGGAGCTACAAGACCTCAACGAATCACTAAAAAGTGAAACGCTCTCCTCAAAACTGAAGCTCAATGAAAAATTTGAATGATTTCCCCCTGCAACGATCCACTCACCTTTATCAGTCAATGAAATGCCCATCTCTATAATCCCAGGGTCACACGCTAATCTCTGAAATGGATCATCATGCTGACGCTGCACCACTCTGGCCATGATTGTCTGCCCAATGTACACATATTGAATTCCCCACTCCTGGAACCCCATGCTAAAATACTTGTAAAGACTAGGCCTGCTATCAAGAAGCAGAATCTGTAAAGGTGTCCCTGCAGAACCAGAGTCTGCAAATCCACCGCCATACTCGATCATGGGTATATAGAACGAATCCCAGAAAGCCCTCTCATGATAATCGAAGAATGAAGTAGATCGCTCGTTGGCGCAACCCGGTCCATCAAGAAGTGAAGCAAACTACCGACCAAATGAATCATTGGATCCCATAGCCAATTTGGAAGTCCACCACTTCCAATTCCCACTAACTGTTGTTGTGCCAAACTAATAACTATCGAAATCCAGCTGAGCCAATATACTTAACCCTGTATGCCACCTGTTGATTATGGTTGGTTGCCATTGATGTCAACCCTTGAAGAAAGCCCCGTAGCACAAAGGTTTGGGTAATGGACCCAATATTGTTTGATGTAAATATGACTAATTATTGTTTTGTCATGGTTGATAAGAAGTAAATATGGATGAACTCCAAAGTGGTCCCCTTATGTTGAAAGCCCTCACGGAAAGACGCTTTGTGGAGTAAGAGAACCCATGATTAATTGTGGAATAATGAGATGAAGGAAAGTGAATTTGTCAGGGAAAATATCCTAGATGGATAGTGTTTGTCATGTCATTTCCGGTGGTATGTGGAACGTCACATAATTCCTCACGGTTAGAGAGTTATGGCCATGAGAAGTTGGAGACCCCAAGTTTGGGTAATGGACCCAAGTTTGTTTGATGAGTAACGATATGAGTTATGATATGTTTTCAGATAATACTATTCTATATGGATAGTACATGTCATGCCATTTCTGGTGGTATGTAGAACGTCACATAACTCCTCACAATTTGAGAGTTATAGCTTCACGAAGTTGCAGGACCCTCATATGTCATCTAGAAGCCCCAAAAGGTCAAAGTAATCAAAGTGGTTTAAGAGATTTTAAAAGGTAAATAATAAAGTGAAGTGATGAGTGTATTATAATTCAAAATGAATACAAGATAAATAATTTCAATAATAAATTTATTGGAGAAATTAGAAGTGGACCCAACTCTAAAATAAGGAAAGTGGGCCAAGGGACCTAGAAGATGTTTTTAAGGAAGCTACTTGGAGAGTATAAATAACAGGCAAGGCTCTCTCATTTGAATCACACTTGAGCATATTGAATATCTATAGGTGTCTGAGGTAACCAAAGGATATCTAAGCAGAAATTCTAAGGAAAGTGAAGAAAAGAAGGCCAAAATGCAAGGAAGGATAAATTCTTTTGATGGTGCTTTCAAAGTTTCAAATCATTTCATAAAATATTTTGTGCGAGGCACGCTCTATAAGGTCGCTCTCTAGAATAAGACAGAATTCAGCAAGGAATGTGATCATATACACTAGGTCTATTACAGAGCTACAAATCAAATTTGGATGATGAAATTGATGAGGGCTTTTGGTTGTGGTACATGTTGAGTACATGGTTGAGACAAGTAGTTGATGAGTTGGCACACATACATGAGG
>ML783234.1:11930-27004 GCA_009831015.1 Picea engelmannii | reverse complement strand
TTTATTTAAGTTGGGTGAGTGAAATTAAATAAAGTGAATATTAATGGAGCATTTAATTTCAACTGTTGATCTTGGGCAATGTGAGCCCTTGGATCAAAAAGAAACCTAAGAGTCACTTAGGGATTCTAAAGGAGGAAAAAGACCAAAAGAGAACTCATTCTTTCCAAGAGAGATTGAGAGAGAGCAAGAGAAGAGAAAGTTTCCATATTCTGGAGAAGAGATAGCAGCAGAAAAGTGGCACGAATCCCAAGGCAAAAGCAAGGGCACGGATTTCGAGGCAACCAGCAGGAAGGAGAATCCGTACAGTACGGATTTGGTACGGCTGCATTTATTGTTCCTGTTCAGTTCGTACAGCAGCACGAAAAACGAGGAGATCGGGCACATTAAACAGACCGTACAGGTTGTACGACTGTCGTACGGCCGCATTTATTTCTAAGCACGATTTTCTATAAAATCGTACAGCATTTAATGCTGTGACAGTCCGTACGGTACGGCTGTCTGAGCACAGAATTCGAGGTGGTTGTTTTGGGTGTCTTCCAGTCAATTTCAAGCACGGAAATCGATGAAGAGATAAGTTAAATGTCTGTTGGTTTTATTTTTGCTGAAGTGTAATTTTCAAAAATTGAAGAAATAAGAAGAACTCCCTCTCTCTCACTGGTTTTCCCCACATTGGGGTTTTTCTAGGGTCAATTGACCAAAAATCATTGTGTCATTAAATGTATGCTTGCTGGTTTATTTCTGAGTTTTAGTACAGCCATTGAAAAGATCATTTATTTCATGTGTTTCAGTCAAATTTCATTTTGAATATTTAATGCATATTAATGTCTGCAAATTTCATTAATATTGGGAATGGGCATTAAACATTTGGAGTGATAAGGAGTGGTTGAAACCGGGATTGGGATAAATTGCAGAAGTGAGAAAAATCAACAGGCCCTAGAACACATCTAGGGACTTATGTCATCAAACTGCTTGGACCCTGACCAAGAACCCCAGAAATACACTGGGGGCCCAACTAGGGTCTTTTGCCATGGCTCTAACTGCTTGGTCCCAAACCAAGAACCCCAAGAGTGCACTGGGGGCCCTAGATCACAACTAGGGACTTTGCCATCCTCTCGGAGAATGGCTCTTGCAGGTGCATTAATTTTAACAGTTGTTATGGTTTTCTTATTGTAGATTCCATGGGATATAGTAGGCTTTATTGGCAAACATTGAGTTTAATGCATTCAACAGAAATAAACCAGAATTACAAAATGCCAATGCTTAGCCAGATAGTAACAAACAGCACATAATATCAACAATTCTGATCTGAATTATTATTATTCTAACCTCAAACAGAAACTGGGACAGATCTGAGATAAATAAGAAGGTACAGCGTTGTTGTATGCCGGTATATGTTGGATCAATCCTCTACAAGTTTCCCCCACACTGCAAACAAGAAGGATGCAGCCACTACAACAAATAAACTTGACCAGCAAGCAATGGGGACTCAGCCCTAGCATGAAACTCGGCCCATATGCAAGAGACATGACCCCTCTACTCCAATACGCTTCCCACCACTGATATAACTCACCCAGCAAGGGTAAATCGACCCCACAATGAATAACTCGGCCCTCCAAACTCAAGAAATGCAGCCACAAACACAAAAGTGAAGCCACAATGTTAACTCGCCCTCCTCAAGCCCAGTCGATCTCTGCAAATAAAGAACTCAGCCGCCAAAGGATAAAACTTAGCCACACAATAAAACTCAGCCGCCAAGAGATAAACTCCGTCACAATGAAGCACCATGAAACAATCCGAGTGATCTCTCTATGACCAGTTAGGGTGGATGGTCTCACCACCGAAACCAATCTTCCTCTCTAAGGCTTTTCGTCCCAAGAGCCAAAGCCACAATAACTCCTCAAATTCGTTTTTAGAAAATAACATTGCATAATGAGAGAGGGTGCCCTCATTCCTCTTATATTTCCTTGTTCACCCTTTTGCTGACCCTTTTACCCTTTTACACTTGAGTGACTTTTTAATTTAACTGTAGTAAAATCACTTTATTAATTTACTAACCCCTTTTACTCCAAAAAGTGATTTATTTGACTTTAAATCATTTTTGGGTACTGAAAGTCACTTTTTATCCTCTCCACCATTTAGAGCTCTTCATCCTGCTTCCAACATGCTACTACACCAAGGTACCCCTCTTAGATAAATTACTAAAGCGACAACCTTAGTGCAATTCATTAAATAATGCTCATTAATACTTCCAAATTTACGGGAATAGTCGAAATGCTCTGCAACCGAAACTGACTACACAGGACTGATCACGATGATGAAAGATGATGAGTGGGACTCTGAAAGAATCATATAACTTCTCCAGGCCGCCCGAGCTCACTGTTAACCTCAAATTACCCCTATGGTCAGGCTGACATAAACCCATAAGGTCATCTACAACTGCAGAGTAAGGAATCTAAAAATGGGAACATTACAGTCCTCCCTTCCCAAAGACTGCTTGTCCTCAAGCAATGCCATCACAACCCTATGATCAATAAGTTGAACAAAACTGAAACTAAGAATGATCCTCGGGTCCCAAACCCATCTGAAGGATGTGGAGCACCTACCGCTCACAATATTGTCCTGCAATGTACTAACCCAAGAGGCCCTCTGAATACCATCGATCAGTAGAGCAAACGGATACTGTAAATATTCAGTCCACCCTTCATAGAATATCCCACCTAGGAAACCAATCCACTGCTCCATATGAATAGGCTCCTGAAAGTAACAACTGGCTCTCCCATTTGTACCAGCTGCAAAAATGTCAACCCATAAAATCTCAAGGTCCCATGCTATCACCAAAAAGGACCCATCATGCTGACGTTGCACCACTCTGAACATAAATATCTGACCCTCCTTCCTAGATTGCATCGTCCACTCCTGCAACCCCAAGTTGTAATGCCTCACATAATCGTCCCCACTATTGAGGATCATATCCTACCAATGTATCTCAGTGAATTCCCAAGTTGCAATCTCTTCCTAACTCAATCCTGGTTAGCAGAAAAAAGAATCTTCCCAACCATAACATATAAACCTCAACATATATCCTCATGCTGCTCCTAGAATGAATCTGATCAAATACTGTCAAGGGGCTGGTATAGAAGATGTCAACCAAACCAACTCTAAAATCAAACATCTAGGAGAAGTCTATGTGGTCACAAACTGATAGCGCATCAACGACACTTAATCTCCAAGTATCAAAGGGAAAATCCCTAATACTCCAGCACCCCCAACCTACTGCAATCATCCAAACATTGTCTAGAAAATCTCCCAACACATTGTCCGCAAAGTCCCTCCATCCGGACCTCTCTTGGACCCCCAAGCTGAAATCCCTGAAAGGACTGAACTCACTATCCTGGATCATGTCTCACCAAGGCATCTCAGTGAAGTCAAAGTCTTCCAACCGACGGATAGACTCGGTCTTGGGTATCATGAGGGAAAATCTACCTCGCCATATAGAACAAAGCTCAACAACTCCTCTCAAAACATCCCCACAATGACGCAAACCAATCACTGACACGACCCTGTCGATCATCCTCATCATCTGAAGCAGTATGTCACTCTGATGAATGACGGGATCCCACCACCAAATTGGAAGTCCACCACTCCCAATGCCTGTTGAAATCTCTGTGAACCGATCCAACAGAGTCTGGATCCCCTCCCATCCAATCTACGCACTGATCACATGGTCCAAATGAAAGACCTTTGTCATGGCCACAACGCCCCATGTCTCGTTCAACTAGCTCTTCCAGTGATTCTCTCTTGCCCTTTTGTATACCATGAGGGCTTCAAATCACAACAATAGATGCCTCTGCCACTGCCTACAATACTGGAAAGTGACTAGTGGGTTGGTCAACCCCAAGGGCATGACCAAAAACTCATAATGAAGTCGAGGAGCAGACTTGTGAGTATCATGCTCCCTGTCCCTCATCTGATGGTGTCATAGATGAAGATCGATCATCAAGGGATATACTAATCTCTGAATCTCATCCATCCCCTCACCGATCCTAGGTAAACCAAACTCAATGGTATCCTCAAGGTCTTCTGTGAAGAGGTCTCCCTGGAGAAAAAGCTCTGAAACTCCATTGTACACCATTATGTGCCAGTGTATACCCCTGTGTATTGTTGCATACCACTGTATCCTCTTGTACCATCCGGTATCCTATATGTGCTATTGTATCCAACACTCTATTGATGTCCACCGAACCTGTATCCCAGAGTGTGTCCATATCTGTCATATATTTGTCCACCCAATCCATGGATGCATATACTTCCTTGCGGGTTGTGTGATGTCCCGTTCCCAAGAGTAGGCCAGCAGGGAGTGACTTAGTAGTCTATTTGTTCCCGTAGACTATAGTCAGACACAAACAGGGAACAAGAGGAGAGACAAGGAGTGAATTAGTGGCTAAACGATGAATTAAGCCAAAAAGCATAGGAAAAGTCACTTTAGCTAAAGTCAACGGAGAAATAGAAGAAAAAGGTGGGGAGACTTAATTAATCAATCACTCACCTTAGGAGGAAAAGCACCTAGCTTAAGTGATGTCAACAGAGAATTAGATCGGGAAGAGTACAAAGGGAGGAATTCGACCTAATTCCTCATTGTGTTATGATTTGATGATAAGAGAGTTTCCAGAGGAGAAGAATCGACCTTCTATTGTTTTGTGGATTTCTGGAGGAAACCACCACCTTGATTGGTTTCAGTGTTGAGAGACACACCCTAGCCTATCAGAGATACCATTCAGGTATTTCACCGTGCTATTCAGGAGTACCCAGTTTGCAATGATTGCACAGCTTAGCCAGTGAGGGCACAAGTGTTAGAGAGGATTTTGTGTAGCTGCACGAGACCAGGGATTATCTTGCAGATTCCTCCCGACCCAATTGAGGATTAGCCAGGGCACATCTTTTGAGCCACCAATCATCAGATTTTGGCAGTGCAATCTCTCAAGGCGCATAAGACAATAAGGAAGTCTGCAGCTCTTGAGGAGGGACATTTGGGGTTCCAGTGGGTATTCCGGATCAGATCTGAGAAAACCCTTCTGACCTAGTACAGCGTTGGCTAGGGCACACATTTCAAGATATATATCAGAAGATTTCGACGGTGGAATCACTAGGGTGCACTCACAGAGCCTAGGAGGTGCGCAACCCCCCAGGGGATGACATCCAGAGCTTATGGGGTTTGATCTTCAATTCGACAGTCATCAGAAGCAGCCTAGAGGCAAGGGCGCTCAGTTTGGGACAGTTTCCAGGCGATTATGTCGAGTCTAGCCACCAGGGCGAGTTTTCAGTACTTGCAGCAGTTGCCGTGAATTTCTGGAGCTGCATCTTTTGTCGATCTATACATGCATGCGCAGATCTGCCCTCATCTTCTGATCACGGGTATTTTGTATTAGTTGCTTGTATTCCAAGGACGATCCACAAGATCTAGCAGACGATTATTTATCTTCTTTCAACATATCATTGTATTTCCTGCTTTTTCCCTCATAATACATATGAATGAGATGGTGTTTGTTCCTTATTCTATATGCATCATATATTCTGCTTAAACATTAATTGAATGAAACACACATGCAAAAATCACCAAGCATGTTAAACAATGAACTCAAACGCATCGAGAAACCCCCAATGTATCAGATCAGACAGTGGACTTATCAGTTTAGCAGCATTTCCTAGACTAGTCGAGTCAGGATCATTACAGTGGTATCAGGGCTTTCTTCCTGCCAGCCTGTGAAGAAAGTGCTTCTCATGACCCCATGATTCCGGGAACAGGTGATGAATACCCAGAGGGCCAAGGACATATTGAGGACGAGTACATTCAGTACCACAGAGGTCATAGCAGAGACCGGAGAGACGGGAACAAAAGGGACTACACTCCCTTCCACACTCGGTCCAATACAAAGCCAAAGTTAGAGGACAGAGAGCATATCAGCTCTAACACAGAAGCAGAGATAGAGAGGAGTATGGGTGATAGACGAGAGACTCCAGAGGGTAGGGGGAAAGGCCTCGAGACACAACCGGACAGTACATCGGCCATCTTGAATGACCTAGCCAGAGGACAGCGGGACATGATGAACGCCATAGCACAGAAGACCATCAGTACACAGATGATCCATCATAGCGTGAGCACTATAGGTGCCAATATCGCAGGAGGAGCGAGTGGTTCAGGAGGACACTAGGGAGATGGGGCCAGTGGCCCCAGTGGATCTCAGGATGAAGCGAGTGCACACCCTTCACCTATCTGAGCCTATACATCATTTGGGAGGATTCCCTGGCCTTTATATCCACAGTTCTAGGGAGGACAGTCGTTGGGACAACCAGGGCATGCGGAAGGACAGTCAGGTCAGGGACAGGTAGTGCCACAAGATCCATTCGGAGAGTATAGGAGAGATTACTTAGCACTAGGACCAAAGTTCCATGCAGACATGAGTTTGCTAGACTATTGTTCGATCAAGTATCGAAACAGACCCCAAGAGGCACAGAGGAGCAATGGGCAAACTCACAATATGGATTTCATCAAGAAAGTGGGAAAGTTGAACATTCCTACTTTCGACGGATCATCACGATGCTCAGCTCACGCATGGGTACAGAAGCTTGACACATACTTCAAGCTTAACCCGATGACAGAGTCAGAGGCTATCAGTTTCTCCACTTTGCACTTGGATGGGGAGGCCCACAAGTGGTGGTACCAGGGGCTGGTGACCTTGGGTCACAGCCACATTACTTCATACTTAGAGTTCATTGAGAGGTTGATGGAGAGGTTGAAAAGGAGAGATCCAGAGCTCCATTTCAGGGACCTTACACAGTTGAGACAGACAGGATCAGTTGAGGCCTTCATCACAGAGTTCCAGCGGAAGGTACTGGTTGTCTCTGATATATCGAAGCACAGATTGGCAATGTTGTTCACTGAGGCATTGACAGAGTCATTGAGGGGTTGGGTTAAGGCCTTCAAGCCTCACACCCTACAGGAGGCCATTGTGCACACGAGAGACATGGGGGACTCGGCACTGAAACCCAAAACCGTTACCAAACCTTTTGTACCACAGAGAGACAAGGATCAGAGAAATCCTCAAAGGGAATGGAAGGGTAAGCCCAAGTTGGACGATGACACCAGACGAGAGTTGATGAGGAAGAAGCTATGCTTCTCTTGTAGAGACCCTTGCGTTCCAGGCCACAGGTGCATGGGCAAGAGAGAGATCCATTATATTGAGGTGGCAGCAGACAGTGTGGATAGTGAGGAGGAGGAGCAAGACAACGGGTCCACTAGCTCAGAGGAGGATCCATCACAGGCAGAGGAGTAGCCTCCACGTAGACCATCAATACCGACAGGGACCTACTCATTGGTAGCACCACATCCCCTTGAGCAAGCTAACGTACGAAAACCAGCAAAGGGAGGAATCCTAGCGACCCTTTCTGGTGTTCCCAGGTATGACACCCTCCGAATCAGAGGGAGTATTCAGGGACAGTGGGCAATCGCCCTAATCGATGATGGGGCCACCCACAACTTCATTGATGCTTCATTGGTATCGAGGCAGGCACTTCAGACAGAGGAGTTTGAGGGATTCAATGTTGCAGTAGCAGATGGCCATACAGTGGAGTGTCTTGACAGAGTCCCAGACTTAGAGATAAAGTTAGATAACTACACAACGAGAGACACATTTTATGTAGTTGACCTATCTGACACAGATGTGGTATTGGGAGTCCAGTGGTTGATCACATTGGGAAAAATCACCACCAACTACCAAACCTTGGAGATGGGGTTCAGAGACAATGACRGAAGAGGATCGTTCTAAGGGGCATGTCGACAGGGGCACCCCAAACAGTTTCGGCCAAGAGGATGGAAAGGATCTTCAGGCATGGGGAGGTAGCATATGATGCAGAGTGCTTGATCACTTCGCAGAAGGATTCAGAGGGTCGRCAGCAGTATCAAACAAAGATCAGGAAATTGTTGGGACGRCATCAGCAGGTTTTTGGTTCGATTCCACCAGGGAGACCACTGGATAGGGGTTTTGAGCACACCATTGAGTTGGAGGAGGGGGCSAAACCTATGATCACACCACCCTATCATCATCCTAGGAGGTTCAAGGATGAGATAGAAAAAGCAATTAAGGAATTGCTAGCGATGGGAYACATCAGACCTAGCAGCAGTCCATTTGCTGCTTCAATTGCATCAACTAYCGGGCCTTGAACAAGAAAACCATCAAGAACCGGTATCCTATCCCTCAAATAGATGAGTTGATGGATGAACTGCATGGGGCAATTTTCTTCTCGAAGATTGATGTACACTTTGGATATCATCAGATCAGCATCCGAGAGCAAGACATAGAGAAGACGACATTCAGAGGCCACTTTGGTCATTTTGAGTTTCTGGTTATGCCATTTGGGCTAACCAACGCACCGGCTACATTCCAGTCTTGCATAAAACACATATTCAGGGATCAATTGAGGAAATCGGTCTTGGTTTTCTTCGACGACATCTTGGTCTACAGCAAGACATGGCAGGAGCATATGAGGCACTTGGATGACGTACTAAGCATCATGGAGACACAGTCACTATATGCCAAAGAGTCCAAGTGTGAGTTCGGTATGACGAAAGTACTTTACTTGGGCCACATTATCAGTGCACAGGGGGTACATGTGCACCAGGAGAAGATCAGGGCCATTCTGGATTGGCCAACGCCCAGGAACGTGACAGAGTTGAGGAGCTTCTTTGGGCTATGCAGCTATTACAGGCGATTTGTTAAGGGGTTTTCTCAGCTTGGAGCACCACTTACAGATCTCACTCGACATGGAGCTTTCATCTGGACCAATGAGTCACAGAAAGCCTTTGATCACATGACGGAAGTCATGGGCACATGTCCAGTGTCAGCATTACCAGACTTCACTTTAACGTTTGTACTAGCGTGTGATGTGTCCAACGAGGGGATCGGGGCAGTTTTGATGTAGGGAGGACACCCCATTGTGTTCGAGAGCAGGAAGCTCAGTCGGACCGAGAGGTTGTACTCCATTTATGACAAGGAAATGTTGGGAATCATGCATGCCTTGACCAAATTCAGACAATATTTGGTGGGCAGCAAATTCGTGGTCAAAATAAATCACAACAACTTAAAGTATTTCCTTGAGCAGAAGGACATCAGTGAGAGCCAACAGAAATGGGTGACGAAGGTGCAGGCCTTTGACTTCAACATAGAGTATGTCAAGGGGAAGAAGAACATTGTGGTCGATGCGCTATCTAAGGGACCTGCGGCATGTTCTTTTTAGGATATTTCAGCGGATTGGAAATCCCACTTGTTAGTGGAATATTCCAAGAACAAGTTCACTTGTGAGGTTCTGGATGGACAGGTTCAGGATGACAGGTACGGGATCATTGACGATGTCATATTCTACAAGGACAGAGTCTACTTGGTACCAGATTTAGGGCTCAAGAAGAAGATCCTACCAGCAGTTCATGATTCACCACTGGCAGGCCATCAGTGGTTTTCTAAAACCTACAGGCAGATCAGAGAGAGGTTCTCATGGAAGGGCCTCAAACAGGACGTTATGAGGTACATCAGTGAGTGTGTGACTTGTCAGCAGAACAAGTCAGACCATACGCTTCCAACAGGGCTACTTTAGCCACTTCCCATTCCGAAACAGAAATGGGAGAGCATATCGATGGACTTCATCACAGGCCTACCCAAGGTTCAAGGTATGGACTGCATCTATGCAGTGGTCGACATATTGACCAAGTTTGTTCACTTCTATGCCATACCGACAGAGTACAGCGCGGTTCAAGTAGCCGAGTTATTCTTCAGAGAGGTCTTCAGACTTCATGGGTTGTCGAGGAACATCATCAGTGACAGAGACAGACGGTTTATTGGGACATTCTAGAGGGAGTTGTTTAGATTGGTGGGGACAGAGTTGACACCCAGCACCATCTATCACCCTCAAACAGATGGGCATACTGAGATAGTCAACAAGTGGGTTGAGGGGTATTTGAGGAACTAAATGGGTGGACAGCAGAGAACATGGGTCAGGTGGCTACATCTAGGAGAGCATTGCTACAACACCACTTTCCACATGTCCATTGGCATGACACCCTTCCGAGCATTGTACGGTTATGATCCTCCCACTTTGGTAGACTTGGTTTTCGAGGAGAGCAGAGCTCCCAAAGCCAAGGATTGGATCACATAGAGTCGGGAGATTCTCAAGTTACTAAAAGAGAACCTGCAGACAACACAGAATCTAGAAGGTGAGTGCAGACAAGCACAGGATAGATTGCAGCTTTGAGGTTCGGGATTTGGTTTTCTTGAAACTCCAACATTACAGACAGTCATCTCTGAAGAAGATTGGGGCCGAGAAGCTCAAGCCTAGATTTTATGGACCGTACAGGATCATGCACCGGGTAGGCGAGGTTGCTTATGAGCTAGAGCTTCCAGAGGGGAGCAAGATTAATAATGTGTTCCACGTATCTTGCCTCAAGAAGGCCGTGGGACAATTCATTAGCACATCAGAGGAGCTTCCCCCATTGGAAGAGGAGAGGCAGTTGAAGCTAGTGCCGGAGGAGGTGCTCGAGCAGAGAGAGCACAAATTGAGGAGCAGGTAATCAAGGAGTGCTTGGTTAGATGGAGGGGACTTCCAGTGGGAGGATGCCACATGGGAGGGAGAGCATATATTGCAGCACCCAGGATTGATGTTGCTTGAGGAAAGGCAATCTCGGGAAGGGAGGATTGTGATGTCCCATTCCCAAGAGTAGGCCAGCAGGGAGTGACTTAGTAGTCTATTTGTTCTCGTAGACTATAGTCAGGCACAAACAAGGAACAAGAGGACAGATAAGGGGTGAATTAGTGGCTAAACGATGGATTAAGCCAAAAAGCATAGGAAAAGTCACTTAAGCTAAAGTCAATGAAGAAATAGAAGAAAAAGTTGTTGAGGGGGAGACTTAATTAATTAATCACTCACCTTAGGAGGAAAAGCACCTAGCTTAAGTGATGTCAACGAAGAATTAGATCGGGAAGACTATAAAGGGAGGAATTCAACCTAATTCCTCATTATGTTATGATTTGATGTTGAGGGAGTTTCTAGAGGAGAAGAATCAACCTTTTGTCGTTTTGTGGATTTCTGGAGGAAACCACTACCTTGATTGGTTTCGATGTTGAGAGACACACCCTAGCCTATCAGAAATACCATCCAGGATTCCAGGTATTTCACCGTGTTATTCAGGAGTACCCAGTTTGCAGTGATTGCATAGCTCACCCAGTGAGGGCGCAAGGGTTAGAGAGGATTTTGTGTAGTTGCACGAGACAAGGGATTATCTTGCAGATTCCTCTCAACCCAGTTGAGGATTAGCCAGGGCGCATATTTTGAGCCACCAGTCATCAGATTCTGACAGTGGAATCTCTTAGGGCGCATCAGATAGTCAAGAAGTGTGCAGCTCTTGAGGAGGGACATTTGGGGTTCCAGTGGGTATTACGGATCAAATCCGAGGAAACCCTTTCGACCAAGTACAGCGTTGGCCAGGGCGCACATTTCGAGATATATATCAACGGATTCCGATGGTGGAATCACTAGGGCGCACTCACAGAGCCCAGGAGGTGTGCAACCCCAGAGGGGATGACATCCAAAGCTTCTGGGGTCTGATCTTCAATCCGACAGTCATCAGAAGCAGCCTAGAGGTCAGGGCGCTCAGTTTGGGACAGTTTCCAAGCGATTTTGTCGAGTCTAGCCACCAAGGCAAGTTTTCCAGTGCTTGCAACAGTTGTCGTGAGTTTCTGAAACTGCATCTTTTGTCGATCTATCCGTGCATGCGCAGATCTGCCTTCATCTTCTGATCACGGGTATTTTGTATTAGTTTCTTGTATTCCAGGGACGATCCATGAGATCTAGCTGACGATTATTTATCTACTTTCAGCATATCATTGTATTTCCTGCTTTTTACCTCATAATACATATGAATGAGATGGTGGTTGTTCCTTATTCTATATGAATCGTATATTCTGCTTAAACATTAATTGAATGAAACACACATGCAAAAATCACCAAGCATGTTAAACAATTAACTCAAACACATCTAGAAACCCCCAGTGTATCAAATAAGACATTGGACTTATCAGTTTAGCAGTATTTCCTAGACTAGCCGAGTCAGGAACATTAAAGGCTAGTCCACAAGGAATGTGTTCAACTATCTCCGTCGTAGCTAAGCCTTGAGCCTTTAGTGGGCTCTCCAAAAGAAACGGCTCATGATCCCCACAATGCAAAAAAGGAGCATAGTCAAAACTCTCTGCTTCATACCTCTCCTCAAGCACCTGCAACTCTGAATGCTCCTCGCACAGGATCATCACAAGAGGCTCCTCCCTCAAATCATGAGTGCCACTCACGTCCTCATGTGTCACGGCTGCCAACGATGATGGAATCTCTATTGTAAGTGATGAGGAGTGTGTCAAACTCAACTGGTAACAAAGCTCCTCAATCTCCCTTTCCTTGTCTTCAACGAACTTGAGAGCAAGGTCCCTATCCATGAACAGTTGCAAGTAATATGATTTCATCTGCTCTAGTGCTTCTTTGATTATGTGCAATTGAGCATTAGTAACTCCACCAAGATGTCCTTTTTGTCTCTCCTCCATCTGGGTTTTCCACATAAGACCTTCAATGAACTTATGAGCACCATTTGTCCTTGTCAAAACTTGTACAATTTGCTCCTCTGTGACCAATAATTGATCCTTGAAGGCCTGCGTTGCTGAAGGCCTTTCTTCATATTCATCATAGTGGCATGGGCTGTCCCACCATTGATTTTTTGTTTTGTTGTCCACGATAAGAACACTGCCCTCATCAAAACCAATTCACTCACTAGATGATACCATGCAATCTCCAAAAGGTGGGATAGCATCATGATCAAGCATCGCTCAATCAAGGAAACTCTTCTCTCCACAAGGCCTATCAAAGATGGTCTCTAAGTTAACATCAACGAGACTTGTGTCCCCTATACCATTAGCGATATTTGTTTCTTCTTCATCCCAAATCACAGTGCTATTAATTGGTTCTTCTGCATCCCAAACCACATTATCACTCTGTTGGAACAAAATTGTATTAGCGCTATCGTCTTCCTTGTCTGCCCAAATCTCGTTTGTGGTCTCAGGTTTTAAGGCCTCATGAACATTCGTGTGCTCATTTGCAGGAGAAGAAACATATGAAGAGTCAACATTTTCCTCATTTTTAGAAGTATCAGAATCTTCAGAAACTAGTACCTTTTTCCTTGGTAGCTTCACCTTCTTGTTAACTGATACTTGGGGTTCATACCACTCAGGATGTTTGATGGTGCAAAAATCTTTGAATGACATGGCTGCATGAAATGCCTCACTAAGCACCATATATTCCCTCAAACAATCTGTAAACTTCTCATCTTCCTTTTGTTGTCTTGTTTGTTGCCCCTTTGAACCACTAGCTCCATTGTTCACTGCATTGTTTTGATTCTTTGCCATAGCCAAGCTTGTATACCCTCACAAGTTCTGATACCACTGTAATGAACCTACCAACTGTTGTCACAATTTTCTCACTGCTGTAGCAATATATGTGTATTTCTGCATGATGGCTTTCATCAAACACTTAGGTTGTATGTTTTTTTCCTCTGTAGAACACTCTGTTTACTAATGTTATGACTGTGGGTTGTGTTCAAGGATGATTATCTAGCTCAGTACTTTTATCAAACACTTGACAACAGTCCAAATTACCACTGTAAAATACTCTTGTCACTGTTGTTATATTATTAAGTGAATTTTTGGGCCAAGATGGCATGCACCAGACCCACTATAACCACACTGTAAAGGCCCTTTCTCTACTGTTGTTTATGTCCCCTGTTTGCTGTTATGGTTTCCTTATTGTAGATTGCAATGGATGTAGTAGGCTTTATCGGCGAACATTGAGGTTAATGCATTCAACAGAAATAAACCAGAATTACAAAATGCCAATGCTTAGCCAGATAGTTACAAACAGCACATAATGTCAACAATTCTGATCTGAATTATTATTATTCTAACCTCAAACAGAAACTGGGACAGATCTGAGATAAATAAGAACGTACAGTATTGTTGTATGCTGGTATATGTTGGATCAATCCTCTACAAGTTTCCCCCACGCTGCAAACAAGAAGGATGCAGCCACTACAACAAATAAACTCAACCAACAAGCAATGAGGACTCATCCCTATCATGAAACTCAGCCCATATGCAAGAGACATGAAACCAATCTTCCTCTCTAGGGCTTTTTGTACCAAGAGCCAAAGCCACAATAACTCCTCAAATTCGTTTTTAGAAAATAACATTGCATAATGAGAGAGGGTGCCCTCATTCCTCTTATATTTCCTTGTTCATCATTTTGTTGACCCTTTTACCTTTTACACTTAAGTGACTTTTTAATTTAACTTTATTAAAATCACTTTATTAATATATTAACCTCTTTTACTCCAAAAAGTGATTTATTTGACTTTAAAGCATTTTTGGTATTGAAAGTCACTTTTTATCCTCTCCACCATTTAGAGCTCTTCATCCCAATTCCAACGAGCTATTACACCAACATACCCCTCTTAGATAAATTACTAAAATGACAATCTTAGTACAAATTATTAAATAATGCTCATTAATACTTCCAATTTACGAGAATAGTCAAAATGCTCTAGAACTGAAACTGACTGCACAGGAGTGATCCCGATAATGAAAGATGATGAGCGGGCCTCTCAAACAATCATATAACTCCTCCAAACCAACTGAGCTCATTGTTAACCTCAAATTACCCCTATGGTCAGGCTGACATAAACCCATAAGGTCATCTACAACTGCAAAGAAAAGGAATCCAAAAAATGGGACATTACATTCCATCAGCCTATTTTGGTCACTTGGGGACATTAATAAAAAAAATCTTTCTTTTTAATTCTCCAGGAAAAATTATTTTCTGAGTTCTTGAATAAATATTTGATATTGGGGACAAGTCCACGGGATTTTGTATGCAAATATTTACGATTTTCTCCATTTTTAGTCTGATTAGTGGTATAAATTTCCTGTACTTACCGTATC
>ML783233.1:778897-791771 GCA_009831015.1 Picea engelmannii | reverse complement strand
TATGAAGGCCTTTTTATGATAAATATAAATGCCAAAACCCTAGACTTCCAAAAACCTAACCCTAGGAGATGAAGCACCAAAAATCATGTGGGCCCCGTTGGGGTAAGTTAGTACATTAACTTCTCGGGGTCGTAACTTTTGCATATGATCTCTGTTTTAGGCGTGTGATATCCCGTTGGAAAGGTACTTTCGAGAAATATGCATTATGTAGTAAAACTTTGATTTTGTCTATAGTTTGAATGTGGCAAGCACAAAAAAACATTGTGTAGAGCCCCAAAATGGCCTTGGAAGTACAAAAAGATGTACTGACATGAAAAATTCTAAAATAAGCCACTTGGAATAGGTGGGTGGCCACCAATATACCCCTCGATGTTGTGTAGGTATTCAAGATAGAACCATAAGTGAAAAACCCACAATTACAAAGAAATGTCCCCATTACAGAGAAACGTGTTAAACTAAAAATTGTCTAGATGGGCTAGTCAGAATTTGGAACAGGTGGGTGGCCACCAATATCCACCTGGATTACTAGAGCTCTACAAGTCATTGATTTAGGGATTAATCCCCTGTTTACCCCCTTGACCATGTTTATACCTTGAATATCATTTCAAGTGCACAAAACCTACTCATGGATTTGTATCCCACTCGGATTATAAAGAACCCAACCATGGCCCGAAGAATGATTCGTGGTGTTCATCGAAGACAAATTATCATTTAGGGAATGTATTGTGGTTTAATCATGCAACCATATTCATCTAGTAGGCTATATAAACTATACAGGGTTCTCACATGGTGATTCGAGGACGTGCTCAACACTATATCCATAGAATATTTGTTGCTAGTATGTGTTGTTCATGGAAATTTAGCCCAAGAAGTGTCATTTAGGGCACAAGGCCCATTTTTATCCTCTATGACCTTGGATAGACCTCTAGAAACATTCATGGTGCACAACTAACCTATTGATGGTGCCCATAGCACCCTTGGAGGTGATTATTAACCAAGAGAGGTCAAATGTGGAGGTTCAAGGACTCATCCATAGTGCTCATGTGCATTTTACTACGTTTTGTTCATGGTGCTCAAGCATGAGAAGGTTCAATATGGATTAAGTCTGTTATGTTGCCCCTAACCCTATTTATGACTCCACACTTACTCAAGGCTATTAATCTCAATAATATTTAATAAGATCCTAATACACTATTTTTCAGTGTTTGATGATGGCCAATTCCTCTTAACCATGCATACACCCATGTGGTGGTCTAAGGACATGTTCATTGCACTTGAGAAAGAGAAGTTATGTTTGGGGCTTGATGATGTTGTTTCCCTCCCCCAACCAATGAAAAGGGCCTAAGGATGTTGTTTCCATACCATGATTATAGTCAAGGCCTGAAGACCCATCCAAAATGCATGTAAGATCTTAATGGCTCTCGTATTCAACTCCTAAGGAAAACACCCTTTAGTGAGGGCTCATGTCATTGTATCTAGGGTTTGTTCATGGCGCCTAACCTTAAGAAGGTTAAGTGAGGGATTATTTCCCTTACTTATTATTTTGACCATGTAGCATGGTACAAACCCATTTCTAGTGCCAAATCATACCCACAACACACATATCCCACTTGAAGGCTTGTAAAGAACCCCAAGAAAAGACTCATGTGTTGGCATGGTTCAAACCCATTTCTAGTGCAAAAAACACACCCACAACACTCATATCCCACTTAAAGTCTTGTAAAGAACCCCTAGAAAGGACTATGATGAAGGCCTTTAGACCCATCCATGGTGCATGAAAGATCTTAATGCCACCTCTATTCAACTCCTAGGTCAATGACCCCATAGTGAGGGCTTCTGCCATTGTATCTAGGGTTTGTTCATCATGCTTGAGCTTGAGAAGGTTGAATGAGGGATTATTGCCCTTGTTTATCCCCTTGATGATGTGGCATGTTCCAGACCCATTTCTAGTGCACAAAACATACCCACAACACTCATATCCCAATTGAAGGCTTGTAAAGAATAGAAAGGTCTCATGTGTTGGTATGAGGACTCGTTCAAGGATATTGAGACAATGAAGATTCAAAAATATACCAATGCACTTGTTTTCCTTCATTGACCATGTTCAAGGCCATGAAATCCATTATTCTTGTGCAAAATCTCCAAATGACATCCATATCCAACCTTGATTCCAAGCACCCCATAGAGAGGGTTTGTGTTATGGTTTTCCAGGTGTTATTCATGGTGATTGAGCTTAAGAAACAACAACTAGAGCCTAAGGCCCAAGTGTTTAGGATGTTTTTTTTTCCCAACTAATGACAAAGGCCTAAAGATGTTATTTCCCTACCACAACTCTGGTAAAGGTAGTGGTGAAGGTCTTGAAACCCATCCATGGTGGGTGAAACATATTAATGACACCCATATTGGCACCCATATTAAGTGACAAGGACCTAATATTAATGGCACCCATATTGGAACCTATATTAATGACATCCATATTGTTACCCATCCAATTGAGTCTTCTTCCCTCATGCATTTTTCACTGGTGCCATAGCTAGGGAAATTATCCCTGGAGCTGGAGTCATGTGAAGTAGATAAGAAATCAAAACCTGAAGGCACTCCTCTCGTCATTCCCACAACTCGTATCTGAAAAAAAAATCTACCAAGTCATGCCAAAACTCAAAGAATAGGTATTGAATGATTGCAATTTATTTCTAAAGCTCCATGTGTTCATCGCATCATGCACAGGGAGGTTGAGGCAGAGGTGAAGGTGAAGGTGGAGTCAGAGAGGAAAGAGAATCATGGGAGGAGGCAGAGTGACTTGGAGGAGCAGTCAGAGTGGTCGGGCAGGAAGGTGGAAACGGAGTCAAAGGAGCTTCCTCGTTGAGTTTAGGTGTGTAACCAAGCGAATTGCCCAAATTATCAAACCATTTGACCCTACACACCGAGGGGGGGTGACAGAGGAGGAAGTTCCAAGGAGGATGAGTGAGAAGAGGGAGGTTGCAGGTCTGGTTTATGGTGATGATCATGCCCATGAGAATTATACCAGTCAGACCCTCTCTTAGATTTGTGTCTTTACCTCAACATCAGAAGGATGAAGAGGGGAGGAGGGGAAATAAAATTCAGCGAGACAAGAGGGACACAATGGAGAAGGGCCTGTAAGTCAAGGCATAAGATTATAATTGCAGAAGTCAAAAAGTGAGAATGAATAGGATAACCCACCATCGAGAGATATAGCTGGAGGTGCTTGTTCACATCACGAGACCTACTAGAGTTCCATCCCATCATCATAACGTCACTTGTGTGGAGCAGTTGGTGTGGTTACTCTTCCCGGATAATGAACTGTCGCGAGTTAACTCATGTCATAAATAGCCGATGGTGTTGTGTAGGTGGCAAGGAACATGGGTAGAAGGTGCCAAGTGTATGCCAACCAAGGCCATGGGCACTATCTTCGTGGTGACACCCCATACGGGGAGTGATCAGTGCTGAGGGATTGGGAAATGAATGCTCTTACTATAGGGTGATCTAGGGAGGATTCAGGGTTGTAGCAGAAGTTCCCTTCCTTCAAGTCGACCTTGAAACTCACCATTTTGTCTACCACTTGATTCACTTTTCGTCAAACATGGGAGGGAATGATCAAGAGGTGTGGCTGAAGCATAGTTTTGATCTAAACCGGGCCATTAATGACACTCATTCTAGATCGGCTCCATTGAGGAGTTGTGAGAGGAGGTTAACAATGATATGTGAATCCCCTTCTAGGACTAGAAGCTTCATTCCTTGATCTAGGGTTCCTTGGAGGCCTTTGAGTAGGCCCCATAGTTCGACTGTGTTTTTGGTGTTGTTCCTTAAGTTCCCCATGATTAAAAGAAGGATATCTCCTTTGATGTTTCGTATAGAAGCTCTGAAACCTGTTGGGCCCGAGTTTCCTTTGGATGCACTATCAAAGTTGATTTTGAAGTATCCTTCTGCTGGAGGCTGCCACTAGGAAGGACTTTCATGGACTATGAGTCTAGGAGAAATCTTGGGAGGAGCGTGGGTGAGTCTAGGTTTGCAAGCATTGAGAATGAGCTTCTCTTCAAGAGTGTAGGTCATGTCCAAATCCGTCCAGGGTTGTAAGTTGATTTTTTCCTTGATGTTAAGCTGATTTTTTGTCCAAATTGCTTGCCTACTAAGGGGAGTGGATTTGAAGATGCAACAATTCCTTTCTTTCCATAGCTGCCATAGAATGAATCCAGGAAGTAGCTACCACACACGATTGAGGATGGGAGAGTGATATATTGTCTCTCTCCATCCTTCAATGGTTTCCCTAAGACTGGTGTGGTTTTTGTCCGATGCTCTCATGATGATAGCGCATTGATCCCAAATCTACGAACTGAAGGGACATAAGTTGAGGAGGTGATTTTGAGTTTCCTTCTCATTTCAGCACAAAGGACACCGAGAAGTTACTATGAGGCCCCTTTTTGTTAAATTTTCCTAGGTGAGGATGTTATGGTGAGAAACCAACCAGATAAAGGTGTTGATCTTGGGCTAGAGATGGGCTCCCCATATTTTATCCTAGACCAGATATTTTGGGAGGGATTCATGTCCTGCACTAAGATGGTAGGATTCTTTGAGGTTGAAGGTCTCAATCATGGAGTGACCCCATCTGAGGATGTCCTTCCCATAGTGGAAGTGAATCTTTCTAGAGTTTAATTTTTCTAAACAAGGTTGAAGATTCACCCGAGGGAGAATATTAAGGTCATCATGAGTAGATTTCCAGCTGTGCCAGGTGTCCCTAGTTTCATTATGATTCTAGTAATATGCCACCTTAACAGGCCAAACACTTTCCATTTGAGGTTTATATTCAATCGCTATGGGATCTTGGTCAAGGATAGGCAGTTGTTTCTAGGAGTCATTCTAGAAGGAGGAAGAGTTACCATATTATATTTCTCAGAATGCATGGTCCACTATTACCCCATTGTTTTGCTTGGTTGCATTCCAAATTAAAGAACCTGGACAATGATTGTTCCATATGATCAGATTCTCCTCCAAAGTGGTGGGTGTGTATTTCATTCTCCATAAGAATGCCTAGAGGTCCGTGAGATGATTTAACCATCACCACCATATTTTTGCGCTTAAGACCTTGTTGAGAGTTTATGGATCTTTGAGTCCTAGTCCTCCAACATGCTTTTCCTTGTAGGTTTTTATCCAGCTTACCAGAGCCCATTTGCATCCTTCTTTGGATCCCTTCCATAATAAGTTCCTCTACACATTTCAAATGGCCTTTAGGATGAAGATTGGAGCTTATAGGGATGAAAATGAGTAGATGGGGCGGGCTTGAAGGACTGAATTAAGGAGAATCAATTGACCAGAGATTGAGGGAGTGAAAGGTCCATGAGGATAACTTTTTCCTCAGATTGGACATAAGATCCTCCCAAGAGTTATTCCTCATTGCTTTATCAATGAGGGGAATGTTGAGATACTTAGATGAAAGGGAGCTTTGAGTGAACCCCAAGAGCTAAGTTATATGGAGTTGCACTGTAAGGGGCATGTTGAAGACAAAGATTTGAGATTTGGCCAGATTGATGTCCATGCCATAGGATTCACAAAACATTTGGATGATGGAGTGGATGCGGATGGATTCCATAACTGCGGGGAGCCCCATCATTAGAGTGTCATCCACGAATTGACTGTGGAAGATTAGTGGATAGAGTGGATGCATGGAAAGACTTGAGAGTGTATGATTGGTTATGGCGGCTTTGATTGATCGACTGAGATGCTCTGCCATAATGATAAAAAAGAAGGGAGAGACTGGGTCACCTTGTCCGATGCCTCTAGTGGGGGAGAAGGGTCTGGAAGGAACTCCATTGACCAGGATGGAGAAAAGGGCAGAAGAAGTGAGATTAGTGATCCACGTAACCCAAAAATGGTTGAAGTCGAAGGTAAGAAGGGTGGATTTCATATATTCCCAATTGAGTTTGTCAAAATCTTTAGAGAGATCAAGTTTAAGGAGCATACTTGGAGATTTGGTGGTTTGGAGAGACTGAATCACCTCATGTGCTAAAATGATACTGTACAAGATTTTCATACCCTCTACAAAACCAGATTGTTCCTGGGAGATGATAAATGAAAGAATTCTCTTGAGGCACTTGGCAATAACCTTCATGAGGATTTTGTAAATCACATTGCAGAGTGCTATAGGTCTGAAATGTTTCAAATGTGTGAATTTTTCCTCTTTTGGGATAAGGGTGAGGAAAGTGGCATTGAGCGATGGTAGAACCTGTTCGGACCTCCTTGAATCCTCAATGATTTCCCAAACTTCCTCTCTAATCATAGCCCAACAGTGGTGAAAGAAATTGACTATGAAGTCATTGGGCCTAGGGGATTTACCGACAGACGTATCTTTAAGGGCTCGATCTACCTCTTCTTGTGTGATTGACCGCATCAAATCCTTGTTTTGTTCTCTGGTGACACTCTTTGAAATGTTCTTTGTGATGGTGTTTATGGCTTGACTATGGTTTGTTAGAGGTTCAGATAAAAGCTTCTTGTAATAAGAGAGTAGCTCTTGTTCTATGTCTTTGTTCCGCTGTATTTATGTTCCTTGATCTGTGGAGAGGTGAGATATGTGATTGATGTGTCGTCGTTGAATCATTGATCTATGGAAGAACTTGGAATTTTTCTCCCCCTCTTTGAGCCACTGGATGTGTGATTTTTTTCTCCATAAGATTTATTTTTCTGCCCTTCGCTCAACCATCTGCTTATTTAGGCTAGCCTCCTATTATTTTAAAGAGTTAGTGAGGCTCGATGTCTTATTTTCTATTGCAGGGCCTTTATTTGATGGTTTGGGAACTCTTGGGCCTAGAAGATGTTCCCAAAGGTGGATTTATTCCATCTTTTTAGGCACTGGTTGAGATTTTTTAGCTTCTGCTAGAATTTGTACATGGGAGTGCTTCTAGGGACCACATCTTCCTGCCACCATTCTTCAATGTTTGCTTGGAAATATTCGTGAGTTAACCATAATTTTTTGAAGAGAAAGAGCTTATTTGTTGGAGTTCCACTAATATCCATTATGAGCAGAATTAGCTAGTGGTCCGAGCCTGATGCATCGATCATTGTGGCATGCCAAGTGAGACCTTCCATCATGAAAGATTAGGAATCCGTCGAGACGACAGGAGACCTGTTGGGTGTTGTATCTTCTTTTTGACCAATTAAAGGGTCCATTTATCGTCTCCATGTTGATAAGGCCTTGCGTTTCAATGATTCCTTGGAAGTGTGTGTTGTCATTGTCCAGTCTTCGAGTACCCCCTCGTTTTTCCTCCAGGTCATGTATCATGTTGAAATCTCCCCCCAGAATCCAACATTGATTTCTTATGGGATTGGCGATCCATTCTAGGTGATGGAGAAAGGATTCCTTGTCTCTTTGAGTGGTCAGGCCATACACATTTGATAAAATCCATGGTTTGTTTGATCCAATGATCCTGTAGGAGGTCAAGAAGGTCTAGTTGGAGGTAAAAAATACCTCAACGAGGATAATGGGAGGGTTCCAAAGTATCCTCTGAGATCTATTATAGGGCTTCAAAAGAGTTTTTAGTAGAGGGTCTAGTTGGGGCAAGAGGGGCCTCTTTTCTTACTAGTTTCCTACGACGACCAGTGATTTGAGTGTAACCGTCTTTGGCTTTGTCAGAAGCCGTAGGATATGCCTTTCTATCTCTATTAAGAGGGAATTCATGGAAGAGATGGCCATGTTCATGGAATTTCCTACAATGAAATGATATGTGCTTATAGTCTAGGGTTTGGGACCATTCTTCATCGTGATATTATAGAGTTATGGAACTAGGAAGGGGTTTGGAAATATTGATATAGAAACAAATGCAGGCATAAGAGGTGTACCTTCTTTGTTTTGTGGCTTATGAAGCTTTGACGTAGACTCCAATCGTGTTGTCGATGACTGCTAGGATTTCCTCAAGATAGAATTCCTGTGGTAAGGAGTAGAGTTGTAACCAGACAGGAACATGCGTGAAGTCCTCCTTCTTCGGATTGAAATTTTCTGTCCAAAAATGAAGGAAAATCCCTACTGAGTTGTAGAAGTATGGGCCTCCTTCAAATATTCTATTGCGGTCTTATGGATTATGTAAAATTACGGTAAAGAAGCCTTTGGATCCGAATCATAGTGACCTTTGGGTTTCCACTGTTGAATCCATTTCACTAGGTCCCTTTCCGAGGGCCAAAGACCCATAAATTTTCCTACCAGTGCATAATCTCGCATGCATTTCTTTTGGTCTTCTATTCTAGGTGTATTTATCACATATTTGGGGGTTGTAGGTGCCTCTGGGATGCATTTTCTAGGTTCCCAAGTGCGAGCCACTTTTGCATGGTTTGGGTCTGGATCTACTTCCATGGGTTTCTCTTTCGGCGAGTCTTCTTCCCATAGGATATTTCTTAGTTCGGCTGGTGGTTCGAAAGGCGGTCTCTCAAAGATCCCATTGCCCAGATCATGTGAGGCTAACTTGCTCTAATAGGGGTCTTGGGGCCCCCCCTTCCACAGAGGCCATGGTTGAACCAGGCCAATGCCCAAAATATCGAAGAGAGGGTGCTAAAAAAAAACCCTTGAAGCCATCAATTACAGAGTGGCCAATAGAGCTCATTTTGGTCCATGTTATAAGTTATGTTTACAATAACATATGTCTATATTTATATTTGAATCATAAAATTAGGAAATCATGGAATCTTATTCCAATACTAACATTGTAATCAATTTCATCCTCACTTATTTTCATTTTCCTTCATTTTCAATACTAACATTTCAAAAGTAATTTTGCAAATAAATCAAATTTGTTAGCTAAAAAACTCTAATAATCCCCAAATTGAAATTATATATATATATATATATATATATATATATACACACACACACACAATAGAAAATTAAAAAATGATACATATCTATATAAACCCTTGATCCCTTCAGGGTGGGCTAACTCAGGAGAAATTTTAAAATTATACTATATATATATAAAAGAAATAGGGTAGAAAATTTAAAAATGATAAATATCTATATGAACCCATGGCGATCTCTTCGGAGTGGTAGAAATTTTCCCTTCAGAGTTATCTTTCCCACAGGTTCTCCGACTACCCGTTTTTAAATTTCTTATCAATCTGGAACTATGATCCATTTTCTAATCATGTGGGTTGGTTTAAAATGGGGCAAAAACCCTAGGTAAAGTTCTGAAATGCATGAAACTTTGATCCATTCGAAACTCAGACTACCCCTGAAAATCTAGTCGAATTCAAGCCCTAAAATTTAACTAAAAAGTGGTTGTCTTTGCTCCGAGTTAGTCTACTCCTAATAGATTCCATTGGCAATAAATAGTAATAGTGACAAATAAAATTATCGAATAAAAAAAACATTTTTAAAGTTACTATACGATCTCAATGATTTGAACTCTATTTCTGCTTTGCCTCGGTCATTTCAAGCAGTTTTTAGTTTCAGGTACAAAGATCGCCATAAGATTCCTAATTCTTTTCTCCAATAGTTAAATTACTATTAAATTTCAAATTTCTTACAAAATACACTACACATGATTTTGTGTAAGGATTGTCTCATAACTTGACTTAAAGAAACAAGTTATTGCTGAAAAATTTAACTAAAATGCTAAAAATGGCATTGCTTCTACTCTTGTTGGTTAGCAAACGCGTTGGACTCTCTTTGTATTTCAGATTAATTGAGGTAAAATTGTTATACATAAACAAATTGGAGTGATCTTCTTGAAATTTATGAAGTACTTCAGAGTAGGTCAAAAATAGAAGAGGATACGAGTTAGGGGTCTTTGCACTGGCTGATATAATTGAATAGGGTAAGTTTCACACTGTCTAACATGCAAGGATGAATCAAATTAAAATAACTTCCTTAATAACATTGCAACATAACGTTTCTTAAAGTAGATTGCCAGATACCTCAAATTATGTTGCAATAAATCAATCAGACCAGATTGATTTTAAGAGACAACAAGTAAAATTCTTAAACTATCTAGGGTGCAAGTTGAAGATACCCCTAAAATTTGTTGGAGTTTATCAAATTATCTTGACTTTAACCTTAGAAATAAGGTATCAAGTTTTAATAGTCAGATGTTAAAAATAAGCCAGTTCCTAGAATTTAAATACATGCAATATGAAAAACACAACTTCTTATGCACTCTATGCTATCTAT
Organism: Picea engelmannii; assembly: GCA_009831015.1. NCBI lineage: Eukaryota > Viridiplantae > Streptophyta > Pinopsida > Pinales > Pinaceae > Picea > Picea engelmannii. The sequence continues at coordinate 781,606 of ML783233.1, read as the reverse complement.
AAGCCTCGATGCCATGCAGGGCTATGACAAAAATTAAGTAAAACCTTGTGTTAGAAAAATAGGACTATGGAGCAATAAAATAAAACAAATGAAGAAACAAAACACAGAAGACACACAATACAATAGAGACATAGATTTACGTGGTTCACCCAGTGTGAGCTACGTCCACTAGAGAAATTGCCAGGTCCTTCCTTTATTATTATCCAGCATATGAAGGGATACAACCTACAACAAACCCACTGTAACTTCATCTTCTTTCTCTCACAGTCTCCTATCTCATAATACAATATTCACCATCAACCATAGCTACAATACATTTCACTCATAAAAGAGGGTTTCCTTCTAGGGCAAAAAACCCTAACATAATCTCTACCGTTAGATCTACGACCTTAAAATGAACGGTCCATATTTACAATGAAATTACAATATATATTTACAAGACAATTTTTCCTTCGGGGGCTATGCCCTCGAACCCCTGTTGGGGGTCCCTAGACCCCCCATCCGGGGGGATAGGCCCCCCAGACCCCGTAGAGGGGGTACCCCCCCTCTGCATTCCCCCACGTGGAAGAGTGTACATACTTCTAGGGTGTAAATACTTCATGGGGTATAAACACGGCTGAAAGCAAGGACCTATGAATTAGGAAGATAATCAAGCTCCACAACCAACAATATCCCACTTGGAGACTGATCTCAACAAATCCACCGATGTTGTATATGTTGGACTCTAAACCTTCTTGGACCTGGCAAATTTCTCATCTTCATCTTCATTCTTGAAGACCAACTGAAACTGAGCAGGAACTCAGTTTCTCCCTAGTTTCTCCCTTTGTTAACACGTCTGCAGGATTTTGGCTAATGTGTATCTTTTCCAACTTCAAATGTCCATCTTCCAACGCGGATCGTATGAAGTGGTACCTCAACTATATATGCTTAGTCTTCAAATGGAAGGTTGAGTTCTTTTCAAGGTGAATGGCACTCTGTCTGTCGTAGTACAACCTATTGTTCTCCTGCTTCTTTCCCAATTCCTCCATAAACCTCTGTAACCAAATCATCTCTTTACTAGCCTCTATAGCAACAATATACTTTGCCTCTATTGTTGAAAGTGCAACAACCTTTTGCAGTTTCAAAATCCAACTTACTATTGTTCCACCTATAGTAAAAACATACCTTGTGGTGCTCCTCCTGCTGTCTTTATCACCTGCCATATCTGAATCAACATATCCCTGTAGAAAAGTATCTGAACCTCCAAAAAATAATGCATGAGTAGTAGTACCTCTCAAATACCTAAGAATCCACTTTACTGCCTCCCAATGTTCTTTACCTGGATTGTTCATATACCTGCTCACAACTTCCACTGCATGTGCAATATCTAGTCTTGTGCAAACCATTGCATACATCAAGCTGCAAAATGATGATGAATAAGGGACCCTAGACATGTATTCTATCTCCTCTTGTGTCTTGGGACACATTTCCTTAGTTAATTTGAAATGGCTGGCCAAATGTGTACTAACTAGTTTTGCATTTTGCATTCTAAACCTCTCCAACACCTTCTCTGTGTACTCACCCTGAGACAATGTCAATTTGCGATTTTTTCTGTCTCTTGTTATTCTCATGCCAAGGATTTTCTTTGCAGCGCCCAAATCCTTCATCACAAATGAATTGGATAATTTCTTCTTGAGCACATTTATATCCTGCATATTAGACCCTGCAACAAGCATGTCATCTACATACAGTAGCAAGATTATAAAGCTTCCATTTTCTATCTTTTTAAAATAAACATAGTGATCATAATGACATATACTATAACCCTGTTCTGTCATAAACCTGTCAAACTTCAAATACAAGCTCTTCTTCAACCTGCATACCAAATTCTCCTTCCCTTTGACCTCATACCCCTGTGGCTGCTTCATATAAATCTCTTCCTCCAAATCCCCATGGAGAAAAGTTGTTTTTACATCTAACTATTCAAGATGCAAATCTTCTACAGCCACAAGACTTAAAATAGTCCTAATTGAAGTCATTTTAACAACAAGAGAAAATATTTCATCAAAATCTATACCTTTCTTTTGTGCAAACCCCTTTACAACAAGTCTAGCCTTGTACTACTTTTCTCCTCCATCTTCTTCCTTCAGCTTGTAAACCCATTTATTCTGCAATGCTCTTTTTCCCGCAGGAAACTAAACCAAGTCCCAAGTCTAGTTATTTTCCAAGGAATCCATTTCCTCTTTCATGCCTTTCTCCCACTTCTTTTTTGTGTCTACCTGCATTGCCTCTTCATAACGTTCTGGTTCACCAGAATCAGTCAACAATAAATAATACAATGAAGGAGAGTATCGTTCAGGGGGTATACTTAACCTGGTAGATCTTCTAACAACACTTGCAGGTGTTTGAGGTACTTGTTGCTCCTGTTGTTGTACATTTTGGTTTTCTGGTTCCTTTGGAATTTCTTTTTCAGTGATCTCATCAAGCACTATGTATTCTTGTTTTTCTTTTTCCTGTTTCTTTCCCTGCAACTGATCTTTGTACATGACTTTCTCATTGAATATGACATCTCTACTCCTAATGATTCTTTTATTTTCATAATCCCATAAGCGATAACCAAAATCATTAACACCATATCCAATAAAGGTACACTTCTTGGATTTTTCCTCAAGCTTTGTTCTATTTTCTTTATCAATATGGACAAATGCTTCACAACCGAAAGTTTTCAAA
>ML783233.1:755082-773372 GCA_009831015.1 Picea engelmannii | reverse complement strand
CTAAAAACTCACTAAGTTTTCCTCCACAGGAGGTGCCAAAAGAATTTTTTTAGTCTAGGTAGGATTTCGGGGATAGGCATCCAAATAACTCCCCGTTATTTGGTTCTCACATTGTCAAAACATAGAGGTTGTCAAATAGGGAACTATAAATCCTCCAAGTCAAGTGTTCCAATCACCATAAGGCAGGGAGATACCTGTGAAGGGTTGAAGGCTAAGGTCTGGTTGTTCTGTGCGTCCCCCCTTGAGGCACCCACCTCTTGGATGGGATCCAGCCCGTGACCCATTTCTTAGGCCGAAAATCTAAATGCCGCACTTTGAGCGAGGTACCTAGTGACCAACTTTAGGACATCTACCCAGGTGGCGATTGTGGGATGAAATTGCACCTTGATTTGATTTTGTGTGGCTATTGGGAAGTATCGCCAACTCTTTTGGGATATGCCCCCTTTACCCCTCATTATAACCAATTTTTTCATCCTTCACTAGTTTCTCTTCCAGTGACTTCAGACCCCACTGTTGAGTACTATTGGAAGGTCCAGTGCTATTTGAGAGGAAGGACGTTACGTCTTCTAGGACATGAGTATTTTCTTTCTTTTGATTCCCCCACATGGACAAAACCCTCTTACCCACATATATATGCTTCTTTCACATTTTATGTATGATGCACATCTGATTACAGTTTGATTTGGATATATATATTGTGTGAACAGTCATAACAAAGTCTCTTATTTCTATATTTCTCTCACCACTTTTTGCACACATTTACACAACTAGTCTGACATCATAGGGGAACCACAGAACCCCCGTCATTCACGACGATTTCTCAATCTCCCTCCTATCTTAGGGGGAGTATCTGGTCGTACCCGCTTATCAGTACCTCCTTCACACACTCATGTAAGTGCTACTATCTTAGGATCATCTCTGCTTGGTTCTACATTACTTGGGTCCACTTCCCAAGGTCATCCATTCACTCGCTCTCCTTTGCACGGAAGAGGGGGACCCACTTCCTATCAAGGAGGGAGCACCAACCCACCTAGTCCCCATCAAGGGTCAGGTTCACAACACACCATGGCCGGAGCTAACCCTCCCCCCCCACTACAAATTCCATATTTGTCTTCTCTCAACATACCGGATCTCACCAAGCTCACCAATGATCATATATTGCACGACGCCACATGGCCTGCAATGCCAACAAAACTTCCTTCAGACATACCAAAGTTTGAAGGAAAGGTAGGGGATGACCCCGCCAACCATGTCATGACCTTTCATCTATGGTGTTCTTACAATAGCAATATGGATGATTCCATCAGATTGCGATTATTTCAACGCGCACTCACTGGCCCATCAGCCAAATGGTATGTCGAAGAAAAATCAGGGTCCCACGCAACCTTTGAGTCATTGGCCAAAGCGTTCTTGACCTTCTTCCAATTACCCATCCACCATGACAATGGTCTAGAAATACTGTCTAACTTCAAAGAAACCTCAGCCACACACATCGCTGACCACATTCACGAGTGGCGTAGGCGACGTAGTTTGTGTAAAGCAGAAACCACCAAGCAACAATGCCTCGACTGGTTTCTTAGATTACTTATCTCTCTCCTTGGAAAGGATGTAGCTTCCACCTTCCCACAATCTTAAGAGGAATCCATTAGTAAGGACCAACAGTATGACCTCATCTACGCATAGTCAGGGTACTTATACATGGTACTTCCTGATCTTCCAAAACCTGTGCCATTTGGCCAAGACAAACCTGGGATGTCTCACTTAGCAGACGGACTAATAGGTGCCACGACACACCATGGTCCACAACCCCAACTACCACCAATGTATGGAACACATCAATACCCACCGAAATATGGGGGCACTTCTTATTACCCCCCACCCCCTTATCAACAACCATACCCTGTTGCAATACCTCCACCCATCAGTGGACCACCACCGGCACCTCCCATACATCCACCTCTTCCAGCCACTAGTGGTACTCCCTCAACATCATCTTATAGTACTAGCGAAAGCACTACGCCTTCCTATGTACCTTATGGATTGGTACCACCACAGAATCCATACTTCCCTTTTCCTGGTCCACCACAGCCCATGGCTCCCCCACATCCTCACGGGGGAGTAAATATTGTTCAACCCTCTGCTGCTCAACAATACCAAAATTTTGAACAATTGAACACAACCAATCCAAATCATCCATCAAACAATGCCAAGAAGAAAGGATGGAACCGGAATAACAACAACCCTGGTCAAGGCGGGAATCAACCCCGTAAGCACCAACCCATTGGGGGAAACCAGAACCAAGGGAACCAGAACCCCCAAGGGGGCAATAATACCAACAAACGCCAAGGGAGGAATAATGTTAAAACCATCTTCCCTTGTGCCCTTTGTGGTGAGTTCGGTCATTACACTCACCATTGCCCCCAGATTGCTGATTTCAAATGGTTGAAAGACTCTGGGAGCCTTCCCCCTTCTCCTGCACAACCTGCCCCTCAGCAGGCACCACAATAATACGCGCAACAACCCCCTCCCGCTGTGCTGCAAAATCCTATCCCACATTAATATGTGATAAACACCCAATAGGACACGCAACATCCCCCACCTCAGGTAGGTCAATACCACAACCCCAACAATCCAGCAGAGCGTACAATCCTCCTCACCAGTGAGGAAGAAATTCTTCTGCAAATGCGTAATCGTCAGTATCATGCCCCCATTGAATCTACTCCCATCTCTCCAGAGACAAACCCTGCACTGACAAGACCCCCGTTGGTGATCCCTCGCCCTTCCGTCGAACCACCATTATGCATCCCTCGCATCCCCTTGTGCAGGAATGTTCACAACCCACAGGCTAGGGCAACTCATAACTATAGTTTGGTAGATGACTTAGCACAATCCCCGGCTGCCATGTCAGTCTTGGAAGTCCTCCAGACTTTCCCTACTCAGCGGAAATCACTACTTTCCGCCTTGGGGGCAGTCGACCCTGCAGATACTCGACTCATCACCTTTGATCATGACAGCAACGAACATTATCTTCCCGCCTTGGTCGCTATTCAAATACCAGTAAAAATACAGAACATCACCATTCATCGGTGTATCATCGATGAAGGTGCATCTACATGTATCATGTCCAAAACAATATGGCAGAAACTTGGTTCCCCGGAACTCATACCTTCCGCCATCACATTACGAGCTTACGACGGATGACCATCATCTCCTGAAGGGCTCTTCCAAAATGTCCCCGTTGAACTCGGGGGAAAAACTATTCTCATTGACATCGAAGTTATCGACGCTCCACTCGATTACAATATCTTGTTTGGACGTAGCTACATGTATTCTATGAAGGCAGTGGCATATTCCGTCTTTCGGACAATCATGTTCCCCCACAACGGGAAGATCATAACCATCAACCAAGTCTCACATTATGAGCCTAACCCCTCTGCCAATCTCGATAAAATTCTTCCTCTCATTCAAACCAACCAAGACACATATCCACTCATCGAGATGGGTCCTGGGATTTTTAAAGATCCATCCTTGTTAGGGACATACCATGGAGCACCACCACTCCTTCGTCCTGCTAATCAAGTATGCGTCATCTCATCTAACGAAACTCACACAGAGGATGCTAGTCCTCCTCAGGAGGCTTCAGTCATTCCTGACGTCTCAACAGTCGTAGAAAAACTCCCACCAGAGCCTCCTGCGCACTCGTCGGGCCCAACAGTCCATGAATCCACATCCCCTCAAGGGCATAGTCCCATTTGGGAGACAGTTCCCCAACCCCTCACTCAAATTCCCTTCTTTTACCCTCCACCCAGTATAGAAGCTTTCCAGGTATCCGCAACGCTCACACTACCCAATATGGTGTTAGCAATCCCAGTGTGGTATTTACATCCACCTGAGATGGTCCCTCGCCCATCCCTTCCCCCACAGGAAGGCCTCCCCATGACGATTCCCGTCCTTACCCCCACTACCCCCATACTCCCTAACCCCCCTGCTACAACTAGGGGCAGGAGAAATAAGAAGGAGCCCACCGCTCCACTTCCTCCACGCATCCCACCACCTTGTGCACTATGTGAGAAAGAGGGTCACCAAACCAACAACTGCCCATCACTACCAGAATTATGAAATTTGATTCCCCTCAATCCAACTCCCACAACACCCGTCACTCTTTCTAGTCCCACTACTACCACCACCCCTTCCAGTAGTAAAGGGTTGAGGAACAAATATGCTTGTGTTATCTGTTCAGAGTACGACCATTATACCCATCATTGCCTAGTACTACCACGCTTCCGGCAGACATTAGTTTCCATACGCCAGAACTTCTAGAACAACCCACGCCCTGCTACGTCCTCTCCAACAAATATCACTGACATCTGTTATGTCACCACTTTAGTTAATGAATGCATGAGATGCCCTTTCTCTTTCATCGATTCATTAACTCATTTTACATACCAGTGTCCTATGATCCTAGAATATAGGCAACGCTAATTGGCTCTGCTTCACCAACCTGCAGAGGCGACCAATGACTTTACCTCGTCACTAGCAGATCTTCATGTCATTTCTCCTGAGCCCGAGGCACTCCCAACACCTCCATGGTTCTTAAATGACGTTTCTGAGGATTTACCCCACAACCCCCCCAACTCTCCTTCTCATTCCCCCATGGACACTCTTCACCCAACCACCACGGGTACCCCTCAGTACTTCAACATATGGTTTATGTCGAGTGAACCCTCACCATCTCCTAGTATTGCCCCCTCTGCTTCTTCATCAGGGGGCAATCACACTATCACAGAGATCACTCCTCATGATCCCTTATATTCCCAACATTTCCAAAGCGACGAGGAAATACTGGAAGAGCTACACCACCCGGACTCTCCCTGGGACGCACTACATCATCGTGCACTCTTCTTTCCACAGGAAGCCCTCATGCCTCCTAACCAAAACCCCATTTACGCGGTCGAAACCAAAGATTTTATCCCGTCAGGACCTATAGATTGGTTCAACAATCCCATTCCTGGCCCCGACTCTTTTGAAGAAGGTAATATGGCCAACATTTCCCCCACCATCAAAATCGACATTTCCATTAAAAATGGCATCATCGAATAAATCATCATTGGAGCTGCTTGCACTCCTCAGGAAATCGCCGCATATAAAGACCTCTTCCAGGAATATAGGGATATTTTCACCTGGTCATACACAGAAATGCTTGTCCTCGATCCCTCTATTGTCGAGCATCGCATCGAAACCTGGCCTGACATTACACCAGTTCGCCAGAAACAACGACCGCTACACCCATCCAAAGTTGCGGCTATCAAAGCCGAAATTGACAAATTACGCGCTGTCGGGTTTATTTATCCCATCACTTATACTTCATGGTTTTCCAACCCTGTACCCGTCGACAAAAAACAAGGCACTATCCGCGTTTGCATAGACTTTCGCGATCTCAATAACGCATGTCCCAAAGACAACTTTCCAACGCCTTTCATCGATCAAATTATCGACGACTGCACCGGCCACGAAGCTCTCTCCTCCATGGACGGCTTCTCTGGCTATAACCAAATTCAAATCCATCCAGCCGATCAGTGTAAAACCGCATTCACTACCCCATGGGGTACCTTTTCATATCGCGTCATGCCTTTTGGCTTAAAAAATGTTGGTGCAACCTTCCAGCGGGCAATGACATACATCTTCCATGATTTGGCTAAAATCATCCTCGCATACTTGGACGACCTCACAGCTCGATCCAAGAAACGCACCCAGCACCTCGATGATTTACAAATCATCTTTCAACGGTGTCGTCAGTACAACATCCGCTTGAACCCTCTCAAGTGTGTGTTCTGTGTCACCGCAGGGCGCCTCCTCGGTTTTATTGTTTCACAAAGAGGTATTACCGTGGACCCCCTCAAAGTCAAAGCTATCACCGAAATTCCACCTCCACGGAATTTACGACAACTTCAAAGTCTACAGGGCAAAGCCAACTTTCTTAGATGCTTTGTTCCCGATTACGCCATACGCGCACATGGTTTCCTTTTCTTACTACGTAACGACATCCCTTTTCACTGGGACGACTATGCCCAACAGTCATTTGACGATCTTAAAACAACACTTTCAAATGCACCTCTAATTAGTGCACCTAACTATAATCACGACTACATCCTCTACATATCAACATCAGCTGTATCAGTAGCCGGCGTCCTCTTCCAGATCGGAGATGAAAATCATGAACACGTCATTTACTACGTTAGTAAGAACCTCTCAGGGCCACCCTTGAAGTATAAACATGAAGAGAAACTTGCTCTTGCAGTTGTCCTCGCAGTCCAGAAACTGCGTCATTACATTCTGCTTCGCACCACAAACGTCGTCGCAGATTCCAACCCTATGCAATACTTGCTCAGCCGTCGACAAGTTAATGAAAAATTCACTCGATGGATCGTTATCCTTCAAGAGTACGACCTCGAGTTCTCAACACCTAAGAGTAAGAAGGCCCTTGTTCTCTCCGAACTTGTCACGTCCCTCCCCTCTGACACACCTAGTGCCCCCGTCAACACCGACTTTCCTTACAAACACCTCTTTTACATCGCTTCAGATGATCCTTGGTATGGCGACCTTCTCGTCTACCTACGAACTCAAAAGTTCGGTAATCACCTATCATGAGATGATCGTCGGCGTATTCTCCATCAGGCCCCCCGCTATCTCCTCATCGGAGACATCCTATACCGGTGGGGCATCGACACCATTCTTTGTCGATGCCTGACTATTGACGAAGCCGACAGAGTCTTAAACGAATTCCACAGCGGCGCATGTGGGGGCCACCTTTCGGGTATATCCACTGCTCAAAATATTATCTGGGCCGGTTACTTTTGGCCTACCTTGTTTCACGATTGCATTCATGCTGTGAAACGATGTAGCAATGTCAGCTCTATGCCAACAAAGCCCAAGCTCCCCCCGCTCTTCTTCACCCTGTCATTACTGTGGGCCCTTTTTGTAAATGGGGCATCAACTTTATGACTTGTAATCCCCCCTCCAGCAATGGACACAAATACATTGTTTTCGTCGTTGATTACTTCACCAAATGGGCCAAAGCTATGCCCACTTTCAACAACACCGCTGACACTGAAACACGTTTTTTCTTTAACCACGTCATATCCCGCTTTGGAGTACCCCTCCAACTCGTTTCCGACCACGGGAAACACTTCGAGAATGAGATTTTCGTCGAACTCTCCTCTCGGTTAGGCTTCTCTCACGAGTTTTCTGCACCATATTACCCTCAGTCAAACGGACAGGTCGAGGCAGTGAACAAAGTCCTCAAGACCATGTTACAGCGCACAGTAAATAAACATAAAACCAATTGGCATCATATGTTATTTTTTGTGCTATGGGCTTATCGAATGGCAGTAAAGACCACTACTAGTTTCACGCCATTCCATTTAGTCCACGGGGTCGAGGCAACTCTTCCTATCGAGTGAAAAATTCCAACCTTACGCACCACAATTGAGCTCTTACCTGACACTGCTCCAATGGAGCAGCGCTTGCTGAACTTGGAGTCTCTGGATGAATATCGTCGGTCTTCTTTACAGAACAACGAGGCAGCTAAAAAATGATCCAAAGCTACCTTTGATCACCATGTCAACCTTTGGTCGTTCCGCGAAGGTGACCTTGTCCTGGCTTATGATATTGCTCATGATACCTTTGGCCACGGAAAATTCGAATCACTCTGGCATGTCCCTTACATTATCCAACATTGCCTCACCAAAGGCGCATACATCCTGGCCTCTCCGTAAGGCCTCTCTCTCAAAGAACCCGTCAACGGGTTGTATCTCAAGAAATTTTATGCTTAAAAGTAGTCATTCTACTTTAGGTTATTTTTTCTAGTGTTTTTAATATTTTTTTCCTCCCCTCTCGTCTAAAATATCCTTTGTTCTATTGATAGATGCTTCGTCCACCAGCCTACCACATTGGTTATGCTGACGATGCCAACCGTTGGACGCAAAATCTCGCTTCAGCTGCTTGGGCTCTATACACCCCCTCACATGAAATGCTACATTCAAGCGGCATATGTTTGGGGCCAGAAACCAACAACCAAGCCGAATACATTGCGGTCATTGGCCTCCTGGCCGATGCCCAGCATCATCATATTCGTCACCTTAGCGTCTTCCTCGACTCTCAACTAGTCATTCTCCAGCTCAACAATGTATACCATGTACGCGATCCGTGCCTCTTTCGCAAATACCTACAGGTTAGACTGTTATATTGACATTTTGATTCCATTACATTTACACATATTCCAAGACAATTGAATCAAACAATAGATCAACTAGCTAACATAGTGTTAGATTGGCATATATCACATCAAGCTACACATACATAAACATATCACAAATCCTGTCACAACATATATATAGAATAGACATCATCAAAAGAAAAAAACACATGTAGACAACATCAGGATCTCAAAACGGTATACTCATGTATATATAAATATCAAGGCCCATCAGGCCATTCGAATGTTTACATACAAAAATACACGAACCCCCAGGGCACCTTTTTTCATATCATGGTCAGGTACGCATGCGCATCGTCACATTTATCAAATACATGCTCTTATCTTAGATTCTCTTCAGATATTGTTCACTTTGGGTATTTGGTTGTTATGTGTGAAGGTACTTGCTCATCATTCATCGACGTCACCCCTTCAGGTATATACTCAACACTGGCATGTAGACTCTCCCACTGTATTGCATTTACATTTCCAGTCACACCCTCTGATATTGTCCTTTAGGATCCTCATTTCCGGCTCTGCAGTACCCACGCCTCCATTTGCACCAATGATACTGTCACCTGGTAGCATTCTCACCCACATGAGTTGTCCCATTCATAGCACCTTTTGGCACTTTTGACACTCATGTTGTTCTTCATTACCCTTTAGGGATAAGAGTCCCGATAGTCTTTCATCATGTCATGAATCAGCCACATACTTATTCTCCTCATTTTGCTAGCTTTCCATATGGACTCCCAGATTATCTCTTGACGGTTATATTTTTTACCTGCACCTCCGCAGTGTCATGAACGCTTCATTTCATCCACCATCAATTTGCCCATCTGCGAACCTATCCTCATTTCACCTACCTCATACAGAAACTCACCAATGGGGCCCCCACCCTTCATCAGTTTTCCAAGAACATTATGCCCTACGTGGGCCACCCATCTCACACCGGGGCACCCGTTTCTGTATTTGTACATTTCTCCCCAATTATTCATTATTTATTGTACAAACACCTTTATTTCCAGTCATTACATTTTCTTTTGTCATCACCGTTGGCGACTTGCTTCCTTTTGGCCACACGCAACCCATGTCACCCTTGGTTGGAGCATTACTTATAATCTACCCTTGCCGACATCGTCCATATCTTCAGAGTACTCCACAGATCACTTACCTCTACCCTCTGAATTGGTTCACCTTGTCCTGCCTCTGGCACAACTTATCACCGGCCTTGTCGACCCCCTGACACTCGACCTTGTTACGAGGTTGCGGCCACTTTTTATCTCATACATCCTCCACCCAAGGGAAGTATTGAGTCTTCCCACTTCTTGAATTCGTCCATGTACCTCTGCCACTTCCTCACCTCAGTAGATTCCATGAAGCCCTTCTCTTCTGGGAGTTGCGTCCCCCTTTTGTCGACATCAACACAATTTTTCGGAAGGGCGACAGTATCTTGATTCTCATTTTCCATTCAATGAGAGATCTCGGATGGCACAGGGGGAAACACCATTTCTCCCTGCTGTCGTTGGCCCCCATAACATTCAACGCCAACACTTTCTCGTGTTATGGTGGGTCTTACTTTGCGACTATTGCATTTATTTTTATCATTTGCCGAAGACCTCTGAACTTGGTAGGGCCATCAATACCCGCATCATCGTCACTGCTTCTCACCGCGATCATTGCCTATTATTCAAAGTATGTTCCTTTTCAGAATTTTCTTCTGTCGTTATTATCACCACCCCTGATGGAGTTGCATTCGTCTACACCAACACTTCAGTTATAATTTTTCAGAGTTACATAACACGAGCATGGGGCATGCCCGCCTCGTTTGTACACAGTTTTTATTTTTGCACACCTCATAGAAGGTCGGGTCCTACCGGTTCCTTTTTTCTCCAAAGGATTGCTCTGAACGATCCCACTATTGCTCTATCTTACAAAAACATTCTCAGTAGAAGAAACATTGATGGATTTTGGCTATACGTATGCTCCTAACCTCATCCATCAGGGGGCATCTGTTATCACTGAAATTTCGTCTGCACACGGCGACAAGAACTCAGCATCATCAAACAGTAATGAAGTCATTCATGGCACTGAATTAATATCACAGCATTCCAAAAAGGTCAAAAACTATACAAAGTAGTAAAAATTGAAGAGCACTTTACAGCAGTTGGGTGCGCGTGCACATGCGCGGAACAGGAATGTACCATGCGCGCATACGCGCACGATGCGCGACTGTTGGCGCAAAAACCCACACACCTGCTAAACGACGCATTTATTGAATTGGTCGGCCTCCCAACCACTTATGGATCAGATCCCAAGACGATTTGACCCTCAAATCTGAGATAAATATGAATGGTGGGTTGGTCAAAGACCTAATAAAGCCCTAAAGAGCCTCTTTTCACACTACAAAGGAGTTACATAATTACCCAATGCAATGCTATAAAAATCCATGAAGAAACCTCATTTTCTCAAGGAATTTCATGTAATGTTATGCTGCCTAGATTGTTTTAAGGAATCCATCCTTGACAAAGACACATTGGCATCATTTCATTGAGCAATCCACCTCTCCATTGAGTGGATTTGCAAAGGAGTTCTTTCATCACCATTTTCATTTTCTTGTTGTAAGGAGAGCAAGCTTGTGAGGGTCCAAGAGCCTTCCTTTGGAGGAAGAAGGGAATCATAGTCCCCTTTCTTCATTGTGCTTTGATTTCATCAATAGATCAGTCTAAACACATTGGTGATATTGGTCTTTTTGTGTTTGTTATCTCTATATCCATATGCTTATGATTTTAGTTTGTATTAGTTTAATTCTTGCTTATAGTTTTGTTTCTTTATTTTTCTAACTCTTTCCTCTACAAATGTCATGCTCAGCAAGACCCAACTGGGCATGTAAGCACCTCTTATTTTCTCACCAAGGTGATGAAAAGGGTGCAAACAGTTCCTGTGTCGCTTGAGCCCTTGCTTCCATTGCGGTCGAAGGATCCAGAGAGTGGTTGAGATGAGCAGATAACAAAGCCTCCAACCATTCTTCGTGTTGATCCTGGACCTCAATGTTGAACAATAAATCCACCAATTCATGCCGAACTTTGAAAACAAATCCCTGTAGAATATCCATTGATGTCAAGAGCCAAGAGTAGTCGCCACATGCAAAACAAATGGGTGGATGGGGCTGAGAGGGTGTCGTTGCCAAGGGTATGGAGGTTGCGTTAGGTTGGGAAGCAACCCAAGGAGTCACCGGAGATCTAGACGAATGAGAAGTGGAAGGCATGTCCAAGATGGGGCCATGCACAAAGCCCATATAATTCCCCTAGTTGTCGAACCATTCCACTCGACAGGCCTAGGGAGAAGACAAAGGATCAAGGCCATACAGACCAGAGGAGGAAGGGGGGGGTGAAGGAGGAAACAAATTTGACAAGGTCTATTGTTGGTCGAGGTTTCAATGGGCCATTATCCCATAAGTTTGATACTACGACGAACCCCATTTTGGCTTTTTGTGCAACCTCAACAAAACTAAGAGGGGGAGGTGGAGGAAGAAAACCTGCAAATATGAAATCAAGATACAAGAGGGAGAGTTGGGTGCAAAAATGAAACATATTAAATGCACAACAAAGTCTATGGAGTTTGGAAGGTGATGGAGGAACAAAAGCCACAGATCAGTGTAAAGAAGCCAGTGGAAGTGACATAACATGCTTCTTTCAAAATCCATTTCCATTACTGCGACAAGGGAAATGGCAGGCTGAAGCACATGGAGCATGCACTTGCCGGAGAAAATGAGTAGAAGAGTGTAAATGTGATGCATTATATCATGGAGGTGACGACCAAAGTGCGGGGCACGTGGCCTTCCAATGCTAGCTACCCGCCCACCTCCCTCGTGTCCACTATTAGGTGGATGACACCCCATCCGGGGAATGGATCTATTTATTTTAGAACCAAAATTAATTTGAATTTATATACCAACAAAAAGCACCTCCCTATTCAATTATCCTTCCCAAGATTATTTGTTAGAGATGCAAAATCATCAAATTTTATCAATTAGACATTAAGTTATCTGCTAGACTTCTTGATTTTATGTATTGGTTAGCGGGGCTATTAGTTGGGATGCTTTGTATACAGTGAGGCAAAAGGTAAATGTACATTTCTTTGTATACTGTTTCTTCTTACCGTTGTTATAGGTTTTGACTTGGCTACCTCCATGACACTCCACTCTACGAAATCCTCGGCTATATTTTTGTTCTCAACCACATGTGAAGTGTAATGGTTTTGAAACAATCATTTTTTCAGTTTAAGGTGATACATTTATGATATGTTGTTAACTCTTTAGGCATTTTGTTTAAGGCATTGGGTAGATTTCACTCTCTCATTCAAAAGATATTTTAATTGATCTATTAATGGAACTTGTCCTTCACCCGAAATCTAGCTGGTATGTTTAATTTATTAAGTTTAAAGAGAAACCGGGTAGGTGTGTCAAAGTATGTTGTAGGCTATGTTATGAAGTTTTTGTAATGTTCCTGACCTGGCTAGTCAAGGAAATACTACTAATATGATAAGTCCACTATTTGATCTGATACATTAGGGGTTTTTGGATGCATTTTAGATGTGTGTGTGTGTATAATTAATTGTTTACAACATATAAATGACCATACATATAGTAAATGAGACAAAAGACTGGAAATTGTATATTATGATATCTCTGCAGAGTACAATGCCAAATGCGTCCGAATAAAATAAATCACTCGGATAGATCAGTGACAAAAGGATATTAGAAATGATACAATAATCAAACTAAAACAATAGTACCCAATAATATAAGACTACTGTGAGATCAATGGAAGAGGTGTAAGATCTGTTGCAAGCTACGAAAACTCATACGACAACTGATCCAAGTCTGGAAATTTTGCCTTGGTGGATAGACCCCTCGGATATGATTTGAAATTGTCCCAATAGTGTGCCCTAATGTCTCTCTCAGTCATGTTGATTGACCAATCCTATGGTGGTATGTCTGGAACTCGGATGGATCCCCTTGGGGAGATGCGCCCTCTCTGCTACCAAAAAACTGTGCCCTAGTGATTCCACTGGCAGAATCGGATCATATGTGTCTCAAAATGAGTTCCCTGGCCTACTATGAAATGGGTCATAAGGATTTCCCTGGATATGATCTGATGATTGTTCGGGAACCCCAAATGTGTCCTCCCCAATTGTCGTAACCTCAACGGCTAGAAAATGCACCCCAGATGATTTCTTCGTCAGAATCTGACGAGAAACCGAGAAAAATATGTGCCTTGCCTTCCTCTCAATTGGGTCGAAAGGGAATCTATGGATTCTCCCTGGATGGGACAAGTCGACTCAATACCACCTCAAAAGTTGCACCCTCACCCTGAATAAGTGTTCCCTTGTTGCAGGAACCTATATAATTGCAATTGAAGACCGATGTAAGACCTATGTGATCTCCCCGGTGACTAGGGTGTGTCTCTTAACACAAAAATTATCCAATGATGTATTCCTCCTAGAATTCATTGAGCTATCTCTCCTGAGATGCACCTCTGTCCTCAATGATTAGTCAAAATATGCATTATGATGAATTAGATCGCTTTACCTTCTCTTATAGATTCCTGAAACCCTAATTCACTACTGACTCTATTTTTATCTCATTTGTTCTATTTTTAGCTTAATTTGGCTTAAAAGTGATTTTATCCACTTTTATCTCAATGTCATTTTCAAATTATAACACCCTCGGCTGAAGTGAACTCTATTAACCCTGTTTATCCCTTTATGGCCCTAGCTATAGTCTAACGAGGTTGTTTAGACCATTAATCCTTCTCTATGGAGATTTTATTTGGAAAGGGACATTACATTCCTCCCTTCCTGAAATTGCTTGTCCTCAAGCAATACCAATCCAGGGTGTTACAACACATGCTCACTCTCCCAAGTAGCATCCTCTACTGGAATTCCTCTCCATCTGATCAAACACTCTCTGATGACCCTACTCCTCAGTTTCCTCTCTCGAAACTCCAGTACCTCCTCCAAAACCAACTCCAACTGTCCCTCCTCATCCAATGGGGGAATATCCTCTGATGTGTTGATGGATTATCTCACCACCTTCTTGTGGAAAGATACGTGGAACATGTTATGAATCTTCCTCCCCTCTGGAAGCTCTAGCTCATAAGCAACCTCTCCTACCCAACGCATGATCCTGTAAGGTCCATAAAACATGGTCTTGAGATTCTTGGCCCCACTCTTCTTCATAGATGAATATATGTAAGGCTGGAGTCTCAAGAAAACCAAATCCCCAACCTCAAAGCTATGCTCTATCATGTGCTTGTCCGCACTCATATTTTGTTGATTCTGTGTTTTCTGCAAGTTCTCTTTTAGCAAATTGAGAATCTCCTGACTCTCAATGATCCAATCCTTTGCCTTGGGACATATGATATTCCCAAAAACAAAGTCTACCAAAGTGGGAGCATCATAACCATACAGTGCTCGGAAGGGTGTCATGCTAATAGACATGTGGAAAGTGGTCTTGTAGAAATTCTCTCCTAGATGTAGCCACCTGACCCATGTTCTATGTTGTCCAGCCACATAGTTCCTCAAATACCATTCAACCCACTTGTTGATGATCTTGGTTTTCCCATTTGTCTGAGAGTGATAGTTGGTGCTGGGTGTCAACTTTGTCCCCACCAATATAAACAACTCCCTCCAAAATGTCCCAATAAACTGATTGTTCGTGTCACTGATGATGTTCCTCGACAACCCATGAAGTCTGAAGACCTCTATGAAGAATAAATCGACTAACTGAAATATGTTGTACTCTGTTGGCATGACATAGAAGTGAGAAAAAAATTTCAATCTGTCGACCACTACATATATGCAGTCCTTACCCTGGACCTTGGGTAGGCCTGTGATGAAGTCCATCGATATGCTCTACCATTTATGTTTCGAAATGGGAAGTGGCTGAGGTAGCCCTGCTGGAAGCATATGCTCTGACTTGTTCTATTGACAAGTCACACACTCACTGATGTACCTCATAACATCATGTTTGAGGCCCTTCCATGATAACCTCTCCCTGATCTGCCTGTAGGTTTTGAAAAACCCCTGATGGCCTACTTCTGGTGAATCATGAATTGTTGCGAGGATCTTCTTCTTAAGCCCTGAATATGATACTAAGTAGACCCTATCCTTGTAGAATATGACATCATCAATGACCCTTTACCTATCATTCTAGACCTATCCATCCAAAACCTCACAAGAAAACTTGTTCTTGGAATATTCCACTAACAAGTGGGATTTCCAATTTGCTGAAATCTCCATCAAATTAAAAGGCGCAGGTCTCCTAGATAGCACATCGTTCACATTGTTTTTCTTCCTCTTGACATACTCTATGTCGTTGTCGAATGCATGTACCTTCATCACCCATTTATTTTGGTGCTCACTGAGGTCCTTCTACTCAAGGAAATACTTTAAGTTATTGTGATCTGTTTTGACAATGATTTGTTGCCCACCAAAAATTGTCTGAATTTGGTCAAGGCATGCATGATTGTCAACATTTCCTTGTCATAAATGGAGTAAAACCTCTCGAGCTGACTGATATTCCTTCTCTCGAAAATAATTGGGTGTCCTCCCTACATCAAAACTGCCCCGATACCCTCGTTGGACTCATCACACTCTAATACAAATGACAAAGTGAAGTCTGGTATTTCTAACACTGGACATGTGCCCATGAATTCCTTCATGTGATCAAAGAATTTCTATGACTCATCGGTCCAGATGAAGGCCCCCTGTCGGGTGATATCTATAAGTGGTGCTCCAAGATGAGAAAAACCCCTGAAAAACCACATGTAATAGATGCATAGCCCAAATAAGCTCCTCAATTCTATCACGTTCCTAGGTGTTGGACAATCCAGAATGGCCCCGATCTTCTCCTAGTGCACCTGTACCCCATGTGCACTGATGATATGGCCCAGGTAAAGCAAAACTATCATACCTAACTCACACTTGGACTCTTTGGCGTATAGTGATTGTGTCTCCATGATAGTCAGTACCTCATCGAAGTGCCTCATATGGTCCTTCCATGTCTTGTTGTAGACCAAGATGTCGTCGAAGAAAACCAAGACCGATTTCCTCCACTGATCCCTAAATATGTGGTTCATGCAAGAATGGAATGTAGTCGGTGCATTGGTTAGCCCAAATGGCATAACCAGAAACTTGAAATGACCAAAGTGGCACCTGAATGTTGTCTTATCGATGTCTTTCTCTCTGATGCTGATCTAATGATATCCAGAGTGAAAATCAATCTTTGAGAATTAAAATTCCCCATGGAGCTCATCCATCAACTCATCCATGTGAGGGATATGATATCGGTTCTTGATGGTCTTCTTGTTCAAGGCCCGATAATCGATGCACATCTGCATGGTACCATCCTTCTTCGGAACTAAGATGACTAAAGAAGCAAATGGACTACTACTCGGTCTGATGTGTCCCATCACTAGAAATTACTTAATTGATTTCTCTATATCATCCTTGAACTTCCTAGGATGGGGATATGGTGGTGTGATAATAGGTTTGGCCCCCTCTTCCAACTCAATGGTGTGCTCAAACCCCCTTTTCGATGACCTCCTTGGTGGAATCAAAACAAAAACCTGTTGATGTCATCCCAACAAGTTCATGATCTCTGTTAGAAACTATTGTCGTCCCTCTGAATCCTTATACAATGTTATCAAGCACTCTCCAACATATGATACCTCCAAATGCTTGAATATCCTCTCCATCCTCTTGGCCAAAACTGTTCGAGGTTCCCTTTTCAACATGCCTCTCAGAATGATCCTCTTCCTGTCATTGTCCTTGAACCCCATCTCCAAGGCTTGGTAGTTAGTGGTGATTTTTCCCAATGTGATCAACCACTGGACTCCCAATACCACATATGTGTCAGATAGGTCAACTACATAAAATGCGTCTCTCACTGTGTAGTTACATAAATTTATCTCTAAGTCCGTCACTCTGTCAAGACAATCCACTGTATGGCCATCTGCTACTACAACATCAAATCCCTTAAACTCCTCTGTTTGAATTTTCCGCCTTGAAACCAATGAAGCATCAATGAAATTGTGGGTGGCCCCACCATCGATCAAGGATATTTCCCGTTGTCCCTGAATAGTCCCTCTGATATGGAGGGTTTCATACCTGGTAACACCAGAAAGGGTCACTATGACTCCTCCCTTTGTTGGTTTCTATGCATTAGCCTACTTAGCATGATGTGGTGCTACTGGTGGGTGTGTCCCTGCCAGTGTCAGTGGTCTCTGTGGAGATTGCTCCTCTGCCTGTGATGGCTCCTCCTTTAAGCTATTGGATCCGTTTTCCTGCTCCTCCTCCTCACTATCCACACTATCTACTATCACCTCAATATAATGGATCTCTCCCTTGCTCATGCACTTGTGTCCTGGAACCCAAGGGTCTGTGTAAGAAAATCATATCTTCTTCCTCATCAACTCTCATCTGGTTTCATCATCCAATTTGGGCTTACCTTTCCATTCCCTTTAATGATTTCTTTGATCCCTGTCTCTCAGTGGTACAAAGGGTTTGGTAACAAGTTTGGGTTTTAGTGCTGAGTCCCCCATGTCTCTCATTCACACAATGGCCTCCTGTAGGGTGAGAGGTGTGAAATCCTTAACCCAACCTCTCAATGGCTCCGTCAATGCATCGATGAACAACATCACCAATTTGTGCTATGATATATGGGATACAACCACTGCCTTCTATTGTAACTCTGTGATGAAGGTCTCAACTGATCATGTATATATCAACTATGTAAGGTCCTTGAAATGGATCTCTCAATCTGTCTTGTCAAACCTCTCCATCAACTTCTCAGTGAACTCCAAGTATGAAGTAATGTGGTTGTGTTCTAAGCCCTAATATTGGCTCATTACCCCTTAATTGGGGCATATTAGATTAGTAATGTTATTTTATTTATGTCGGATTTAGGCCATTAGTTGTAATTTAGATTAGTAATGTTATTTTAATTATGTCGGCTTTAGGCCATTATTTG
>ML783233.1:734424-750639 GCA_009831015.1 Picea engelmannii | reverse complement strand
GATCCCAGTTCAAACTATATTTCCAGAACTTGACGAGGAAGGAAAAATCATATTGGAGCCTGAAGCCATCACCGACACAAGAATTCACCAACTGAGGAATAGATCCATTTCAGAGTATCTCATTAAATGGAGGAAACTACCGGATGAAGATTCCACTTGGGAAGATGAGTCTTTTATACAAAAGCATCCAGAGTTACTCAAGTATTGTGGACAACACTTGTCTCAAGGGGAGGGGCATGTTAAGCCCTAATATTGGCTCAGTACCCCTTAATTGGGGCATATTAGATTAGTAATGATATTTTATTTATGTCGGCTTTAGGCCATTAGTTGTAATCTAGATTAGTAATGTTATTTTAATTATGTCGGCTTTAGGCCATTATTTGTAATTATACCTCCTAGTCTCCTATATATACCAAGGAGACATTTTCATTTTGAATCATCTTGTATTTGAACATTTAAGTGGGATAAAAGGAGGTTGCCCCCTCGAAGAGGCTTATTATCTGAAATTATCTCTTTTTCAAGGCGTTGAGTACTTTTCCTAAGGTTTTTCTATGCTATATTGATGTTTGGTTCTTAACATTGTGACCCAAGGTCACCAGCCCATGGTACCACCACTCATGGGCCTCTCCATCCAAGTGCAAGGTGGAAAAAATGAAAGCCTTTGACTCCATCATTGGGTTAAGATTGAAGTATATGTCAAGCTTCCTTACCCATGCCTGAGTTGAGCATCTCGATGATCCATCGAAAGTAAGAATGTTTAGATTTCCTGCTTTCTCGATGAAGTCCATGTTGTGAGTTTTCCCATTGCCCCTCTATGCTTCCTGGGGTCTATTTCGATATCTGATCAAACAATAGTCCAGTAATTTCATGTATGGATGGAAATATGGTCCTAGTGAAAAGTAGTCTCTCCTGTACTCCCCGAATGGATCCTGTGGCACTACTTGTCCCTGACCTGGCTGTCTTCTTGCATGCCCTGGTTGTCCCAATGGCTGTCCCTATCACTTTCCTCCATGGAAATATGGGTATAAAGGTAGAGGAATCCTCCCAAGTGATGTGTAGGCTCAGACTGCTGAAGGGTGTGCACTATCTCCGCCCTAAGATCCACAAGAACCACTGGCCCCACCTCCCTAGTGTCCTCCTGAACCACTCACTCCTCCTGCAGAATTGACACCTACAATTCCCACACTATGATGGATCATTTGTGTATTCATGGACATCTATTATATGCCATTCATCATGTCCCTCTGTCCTCTAGCTTGGTCATTCAACATGGCCTACATACTATCAACATGTGTCTCAAGGAATTTCCTCCTACCCTCTCATGTCTCACGCCTGTCACCCATAGTCCTCTCTATCTATGCCTCTATTTAAGAGCCGATATGCTCTCTTTCCTCTATATTTGGCTATGTATTAGACTGAGTGTGGAAGGGAGTGTAGTCCCTTATGTTCCTGTCTCTCCGGTCTCTACTATGACCTTGGAAGTACTCGATGTACTAGTCCCCAATATGTCCTTGGACCTCTGGTTATTCTTCACCTGTTCCCAGAATCATGGGGTCATGAGAAGTGATTTCTTCATAGGCTAGCAGGAATAAAGATTTGATATCATTTTAATGTTCCTGACCCAGCTAGTCAAGGAAATACTGCTAATCTGATAAGTCCACTATCTAATCTGATACACTGAGGGTTTCTGGATGCATTTTAGATGTGTATGTGTATAATTAATTGTTTACAACATATAAATGAGCATACATATAATAAATTAGACAAAAGAATGCAAACTATATATTATGATATCTTTGCGGAATACAATGTCGAATGCAGATGAATAAAATAAATCACTCGGCTAGATCAGTAACAAAAGGATCTTAGCCGGAATACAATAAAAAAACTAAAACAATAGTACTCAATAATAGAATACTACTACAAGATTAATGGAAGAGGTGTAAGATCTGTTGCAAGTTATGAAAACTACTACAAATCTGGAAAGTTCTACCTAATGGCTAGACCCCTCAGATCTTCTTGGAAACTGTCCCAAACAGTGCGTCATGCTATCTCTCTCAATCCTAGTGATTGACCAACCCTCTAGTGGTATGTATAGACCCTGGATGGATCCCATTGGGGAAATGCACCCCCTCTGCTACCAGAAAATTGTGCCCTAGTGATTCCACTCAGAATCTATTGATAAGTGTCTCAAACTAAGCACCCTAGCCTACTGTGAAATAGGTCGGAAGGATTTCCCTGGATCTGATCTGATGATCGCTCAAGAACCCCAAATGTGTCCTCCCCAACTGTCACAACCTCAATGGCTAGAAAATGCACCCCATATGATTTCTCCATCAGAATATGATGATAAATCAAGAAAAATATGCACCTTGCCTTCCTCTCAACTGGGTTAGAATGGAATATTTGGATTCTCCCTGGATGGGACAAGTGTGGCCTCACCTTGAATAAGTGTGTCCTTACTGTTGGAACCTGTATAACTATTGTTGAAGACTGATGGAAGACCTATGTGATCTCCCTGATGACTAGGGTGCATCTCTCAAGACCGAAATCAACCATTGTTGTATTCCTCCTGGAATCCACTGAGCTATCTCTCTTGATATGCACCTTTCTCCTCAATGAAAAGTCAAAATATTCATAATGATGAATTGGGTCGCTTTACGTTCTCTTATAGCTGCCCAAAATCCTAATTCGTTGTTGACTCTATTTTTAGCTCATATGTTCCATTTTTATCTCAAGTTGTCTTAAAATCACTTTTAGCCACTTTTAGCTCAATGTCACTTTCAAATTATAACACCCTCGGTTGAAGTGACCTCTAGTAACCCTGTTTACCCCTTTCTGGCCTTGGCTATAGTCTAACGGAGTTGTTTAGACCATTAAGCCTCCTATCTAGAGCTCCTATTTGGAAAGGGACATTACAGTTTTCTAGTGTAAATTAGATTTGGTCATCCTTCTTGCTACTAGAATTTTGACTAGAATTCTCATAAAGTTACTGTAAATTGTAAATATATTAACTTATTATTTAGACTGAAAGGTGCTCGCTGATATGTATGGAGCAAGATTTATCTCAAATAACACTTAGATAAAAACCTATGTTGTATGAGTTTGTATAATGGGGGAAGGAGGTGACATAGGAATAGGATGTCCAAAACAACTGGAAATTCTCCATAAATTTCCAGGGAATGACAAAAAAAGTATATTAAAGAAAATTTGAAAAATCATAAAAAAATCCAAAAAAGAGATGAAACTACCTAGGAATTTTAAAAATTAACTTAAACATGATACATATTGATCAAGGTTTTAAAAGTCGGAACAAGAACCAACTGAGGGTCAGACCAGACCGAAAATAAAATTGGCTAAGGGTCAGACTAGACCAAAATATGAATCGATCGACAAACCAGTTTACTAAAAAATACATAAAATATGAAAATTATGACAAAAAATTATATATTCCTGTACAAAAATGTAAACCAAACCATTACACACCAAATACGAGAATTTTTCTCATGTATATTATTATAGAGTATATAGCATGTAAGGGTGAATATAACAAAATGGCACTGAGTGCGATAAATATCTAAAACAAAATAAATGGACATCAAGGTTCTAATTGGGCCTTCATGTGGTGGGACCAAGTACAATTCCTGGGAAAATTTGGCAGAGTAGATACCCTCCAGTCGTAATGCCTTATCCAAGGGCGTTTTTTTTAGGGATGTAAGCCAACTTAATTTTGTTGTAATATTCACATACCGGGTGTTACCACACAATTTTTCACCCAAAAATGTAAAGTCCAATGCATCTAGGTGAAGACTTGCAGAACTAAGAAGTATGCCATTGTCACACCAACTCTCCTCTACACTTTAGGCTGAGGTAAAATGGAATCCTAACTAAGGGGTGCATCCCTATGGGTTACTAGGTTCACTTTGTATATTATGGTATGGGAGTAAAGAGAACTTAGTAGCTTAGAATAAATTGGATTTTATATGGTTGGGGAGATGGTGGACAATAGGGATATGGTGGAATGAAATGTGAGGGTGGCCTAATTATATGAGGCCACCCTTATACAATTTGTCCACATAATTTGTCAATGACACAAAACAAGTGGGGTCGACCCCTTAATTTGTCTCTCATAATATGCCAAAATACATAAATAAACCCTAAAAGGTTGATGTCATGTCCTGGAAGGGTGACATAATGCTAAAATGTGAGACATCAAGGCTCAAGGAGTGAAAAATTAGGGCTCCAAAGGCCATGTGGCATGTTCCAATAAGAAAGGGTGTGAAGCAAGGTGGCCTCTCACCCCAATCCATGTCAAATCATCTCTGGAACCACAAAATCCATCAAACCCTAGCCCTAAAAGGTTATGTCAAGTCTAGAGGGAGATGTCATAGGCCTCCAAAGGCCACGTACAAGTGCAAGAGGAGTGAAATCACATCCCCAAGTGATGCTAAGGTGCCTGAAAAGGAAACTTCCTCCATCCTCTGTGCACAAGAGCTCATGGATGCTCTTCCCAGCCTCTGGGCTTCCAACCCATATGAGTGGAAAACTGACCAGAACTGCTCAAACCAATCCCATCTATCCATCATCCAAGGTTATGAGAATGTGAGAGCCTCTGTTTGAGGATGGTGAGTTACTAGATGAACCACTACTCTCCATCATGCATTCCAAAGTATTGGATTAAAAGCACAACGTCCGGGTTGCAAGCCCAGGACGTCCCTCAAGAACCGTGTCAGGGCCATCCAAAACAAGCCAAAGTACAAGACAAGGTTAGCCAAAGTTCATAAGAGACATTATTCCTTAAAATATGAGAAGTAAGCTATAAATTAAGACATATGACATGTAAAATGATTCACCCCAGTATCCCCTTCAAGCATCACACCAGCCCAGGCCCCATGCGAATTACCAAGTTTGAGTATGGGATGGTCTTCATCCAACCCTATTAGGTGCACCACCTAGACATGAAATAAAATAACCTAGGTAGAGGGATAAGTCCTAAGAGTGACAAGGGAAAGTAAAAACACACCAAGAGTAAGTGTGAAAATGATATGGTTAGGGGTTGACTTCATGGCCTATGGTGTTAATCCATCTCTATAAGCGTGTAATATCCCTTTCCAAATAGGAGCTCCAGAGAGGAGGGATTAGTAGTCTAAATATCCTTGTTAGACTATATCCAGGGTCGTACATGGGTAAATAAGGTTACTAGAGGTCACTTCAACGGAGGGTGTTATGATTCGAAAGTAACGTTGAGCTAAAAGTGACTAAAAGTGATTTTAATCCAAATTGAGATAAAAATAGAGAAGACACCTAAGTGAGGGAGATAAAATAGGTCAACAACGAATTAGGGTTTCAGGAAGATATAAGAGAAGGTAAAATGACTTAATTCATGATTATGAAGAATTTGACTTGATATTTGAGGAGAGAGGCACATCTCAGGTTTAGGTGAACCTGGAGCTTTGTGGATTCCAGGAGGAAGACACCCAAAGGTTGATTTCGATGTTGAGAGATGCACCCTAGTTACCAGGAATATCATCCATATATTCCATCGTACTTCAAAAACAATTATCTAGTTTGTAGTAGTGAGAGCACACTTATCCAGGTAGAGGGCACAACTACTGAGAATCAAAGAGGTTTGACTTGTCCCAGTCAGGGAAAATCCAATGATTCCCTTCCGACCAAGTTGAGAGGAGGGAAGGACACGTCTATTTCTTGGTTTCTTGTCATATTCTGACGGAGAAATCATCTTGGGTGCATTACTCATCCATTGAGGGTGCGACAGTTGGGGAGTATGCATTTGAGATTCCTGAGTGATCATCAGGTCAAATCCAGGGAAATTATTTCGACCCATTTCAGAGGATTCTAGGGCGCTCAGTTTGAGACTCTTATCATCCGATTCAGACAAAGGAATCTCTAGGGTGCATTTTCTAGCAGCAGTTGGGGTGCATTTCCCTAGAGGGATCTATCTGGGTTCTATACAAATCAACAAAGGGTCGATTGTCAGGTTTTCAGTCACTAGGAATGTGTGAGAGGGCACAACACATTGTTTGAGACAGTTTCTAGTCATATCTGAGGCGTGTAGCCACCAGGGTGCACAATCTAGTCCTGCAGTAGTTGTCGTAGCACACAACATATCATCCATCTTACACCCTCTCTAGAAACAGTCTTCTATTATCAAGGTATCATAATTCTATTTTATTTTTTATTGTATTCTGGCTAAGATCCACTTAGATCTAATCTAGCCGATTGATTCTCTATTTTAGCCATATACGACATTGTAACTAGTAGAAAACTCATAATATATGATTTACAATCTTTGTCATTTTCTATCTATATGCTTATTCATATGATGTTAAACAAATTATTTATCTAAAACCACATGAAAAAACACCAATAATGTTAAAACCAATAGCTTAAATTCATCCGGAAACCCCCACTGTATCAGATTAGGGAGTAGACATAATAGACTAGCAACTTTTCCTAGACTAGCCAGATTTGGGATATTACAGTGGTATCTGAGCTTTAATCTTTATAGCCCATGACTAAAGACGATGAGTTCAACAAGTGAACCAAAGAGCCATGAAAATGTAGGTGAGGAGTATGTCACTTACAACAGTCGCAGGGAGAGGAGATCTAGACCAGATTTCCCCCCTTTTCCTCCCAGTTCAGAGGAAGAGGAAGAGGCGCACAGGGAAGCAGAGAGAAGGGAAAATCATGAGGTAGAGCGTGAGGCAGAGAGTATGATGGGAGGTGCATATGTGAGGACGTATTGAAGTGGCAAGGTACCCATGGACCCAAATGTAGCTTTCATGTAGGTTAACAACAATCTGGTGGTTAGTTAGTAGGCCATGACTCATTCCTTGGCACAGATGGATGATAGATTGGCTATAGTGAGAACACCGGGCAAAAAATCGCCACATGCATCATAGGGGAGCTCAGGGGTAGGCAGTAGACCCCATTCACCTCCTCACACATACACTTCTTTGAGGTGATCCAATTTTATTTTTGAAGAATAAGGATGGAACATTGAGACTTTGCATGGACTTCGGGCAGATGAACAAGGTAACTGTGAAGGATAAGTATCCTTTTCCATGGATCGATGACCTCTTTGATCAGTTGAAGAATGAAAAAATATTCTCCAAGATTGATCTCAAGTCAGGTTATCATCATGTAAGAATTAAAGAATAAGATATCAACAAGACTGCTTTCAGAACAAGGTATGGGGATTATGAGTTCACAGTGTGCCATTTGGGTTATCAAATGGACCAGTTGTCTTCATGTTCTTACTGAATGGTATTTTCATAGAATATTTAGATAATTTTGTCATTGTATTTTTATATGACATTCTTATATATTCCCTTTCAGAGGAAAAGCATGAACAACACTTGAGGATGGTACTATAGGTATTAAGGGAGCATCAATTGTATGCCAAATTGAGCAAGTGCTCATTTTATCAGAATCAAATTCACTATTTGGGGCATATCATATCAGAGGAAGGTATAGCAGTGGATCCTGAAAATATTGAGGCCATTAGAGGATGGTCAACACCTAAGAATGTGACATAATTTAGATCATTCATGGGCCTTGTAGGCTACTACAAGAGATTTATCGAAGGATTCTCAAAGATTGCACACTCGATCACTTGCAAAAGAAGGGAGTGACGTATAAGTGGACATTGGAGTGTGAAAAGAATTTCCAACACTTGAAGAATATATTAACAAATGCTCCAATACTAAGGATTGTGGATCCAAATGAAGACTTCATTGTATGCACTAATGCATGTAAAGAAGGGCTTGGTGGAGTCTTCGGTCAAAATGAGTATGTTGTATGTTATGAATCCAAGAAATTGAAGGAGCATGAAAGGAACTATGCCACTCATGATTTGGAGTTGGCATCCATAGTGCATGCCTTGAAGAAGTGGAGGCACTACCTGATGGGAAAAAGGTTCAAGTTGAGGACAAACCATAATGGTATGAAATATTTATTTGAACAACCAACTCTAAATGCCAGACAAGCAAGTGGTTAGAATTTCTCAATGAATATGACTTTTATATAAAGCATATCAAAGGGAAAGAGAACAAGGTAGTTGATGCACTTAGCAGAAAGATGGATGAGTTGCATGCTACAACCATTAGCATGCACCAATCATATTTGAAGGATGAAATTTCAGAGGCTGCAAAATTAGACTTGCAAAAAATTGAAGACTACAAGATGGGAAATGATGAAATTCTCATGTACAGAGGGAAAATTTACATACCGAATTCCCAAGAACTAAAAAATATGATATTGACAGAAATGAATAATGTACCTTATGTTGGACACCCAGGGTATCAGAAAACTATTGCAGTTGTCAAGAGACAATATTATTAGCCAGACATGAAGAAAGAAGTTGTTGAATGTATTGCCAAATGTTTGGAGTGTCAAAAGGTCACCAAAGGAAATGGGAATTTGTAACAATGGATTCATCACCAAACTTTCCAGAACAAGCAAACAACATGATTCTATCATGGTAGTGGTGGATAAGCTTACCAAAGCTGCCCATTTTATTCCAGTAAATATCACTCATAAGGAAACCAACGTTGTTGATATTTATATGAGGTAAATCGCTCGACTATATGGTATACCCAAGACAATTGTGTCTGAAAGAGATCCAAAATTTACATCAAATTTTTGGAGAGGATTGTTTAAGGATTTTGGAATGAATTTGAATTTTAGCACAACTTATCATCCATAATCTAATGGACAAACAAAGAGGGTAAATCCAGTGATTGAGGATATGTGAAGGATGTATGTGATGTATAAACCATAAAAATGGGAAGACTACCTTCACTTGGTAGAGTTTTCTTATAAAAATGGGTTCCAAGGATCTCTAAAGATGATCCCATTTGAGGCATGTTATGGCAGAAGAGGCAACACACCGGTAAGTTGGGACAACCCAACAAATAGAGCAGTGGTTGGGCCATAATTACTTAGGTAAATGGAAGAGAAAATGTTGAAACTAAAAAAGAATTTAAATGTTGCTCAAGACAGGAATAAAATCTATGTTGATAAGGGAAGAAATCACAAGGAATTTAAAGTGGGTGACCATGTATTTTTGAAAGTGAAGGCCAACAAAAGTTCACTGAAGTTGGGAAATTGTTCAAAATTGGTAGCTCATTATTGTGAACCATTTGAAATCCTAGAGAGGATTGGGACTATAGCATATATGCTTGCATTACCAACAACAATTTTTATTCATAATGTGTTCCATATATCATTGCTCAAAATGTATATATTATTGATTGGAAAGTGATTCAACTGGAGCAAGAAGGCGCTTTTCAAGTGCATATGGTGTTCATATTGGATGAAAAGATCAATAAACTATGGAATTGATCCATAGATCTAGTAAAGGTCCAATGGAGCTGGTACGGTCCCGAGGATGCAAGTTGGGAGCACGAGGATGCTATGTGGGAAAAATACCCACATCTTTTTGAGGTTTCTTGAAATTTTTGGTGGTAAATGTACATATATATTGCACTGAGGATAGTGCATAAATAAGGGGAGGGGGATGTAATACCCCAAGACTGAGCCCCAATTGTAAATGTAAATATGTTTTATAGGCTTGTGAGCTAGATTATTATAAGTCAGAAGGATTAAGTGATTATTAGGCTGGAGAGCCTAGATGCTAAACACTAGTGAGCCTATTTTTGTATATGTAAACACTCATATCTTTAATAAAATGCATCATTGCATGTAGACCAACCATGATAAAAGAGTATGGGGGACTAAACTCCACTAGGAAGGGAAAGGGAGGGATAAGAGCCCAGAAAGGGGGCTAAGCTAGAGGGCTTATTGCTAAAGGAATATTATAATATATTCCTAAAGACTAAGTTGAGGATAATTATTTGATCCTAAGTTCTAAGGATGGGGACAAGTGGGCCAAAGTGGCTCTCAACCTCACAAGTATCCAATTTGGGACATGCATACAAAGAGCTTAGGCTTAGTGCATTATTCCATTCAATTCTACCATTCATGCCATTAATTTCCATGCTCTCCATTATTCGAACCTCTCCATGTTGCACACACACCTTCAACAGTAACTCGTACGTTTCATGTCACTAGAAACACACCTGTACCCTTTTCTGTTATGAGTAGAACCTCCTGCACTTGCAATGAATGTTGATGCTTTCAACACCTAAATCTAGTTGACTTAGGTGTTGGAAAAAAGAAGCAGGTTGCCAGGCCCGTGGGATTGAAGAGGTGGGTTGTCAAGCTAGTGGATTGAAGATGCGGGTTGTAAGGCTCGTGAGAAACTCTCTATAGGAGAGAGAATTTATGGGAATTGATTTCCTCAGGGATCCCAAATGCAACTACAGTGCTATGATACTTCCTGTCTAGCCTGTTGTTGAAGCCCTAGAAGGGAAGTGGGTAAGCCGAAATACTATTGAGCAGAGAAGGGGCACACTTCCTGGGGTGGGACTGACATGTGGGGAATGAGAGATTGTGCGTAGTTAGTTTGAGTAAGCACATGACAGAGTTTCTCCTGATGTCTGAGATACGTCAACCTAGCTAGGAATCCCTTTACCTGGGTGGATTTTAGTCTCATCTCGGGGGTGACCCACTGTTGAGAGTTCTGAGAAGTGTGGTCTAAGGATGGGAGGATTGTGGAAGGTTTGCACGAAGTTGGTCATATTTTATAAAAGATAAGTATCAATTGCGTGTTATATTACTTTATGCATTATTATTTAAATGTTTAATTTCATGGGTTTTTCCCCTTGTATGTTGCATGTTTATTGTTAGTGTTATTCCACATGAATATATATATATGCAGAGTATATGTATTCTTTTTAATTTATGTATACATTTCAAAAATTTCTACGTGGCATAGCCCAACTTAAGTCTGGGGATGCTACAATACATTATCATAACTGATGGTAAAGAGAAGTATCAATGATACAATCTGGCTTGGTTGGTAGGGAGGGTGTGTTACAGTGCATCATAGGGTTCTTCCACTATTCTAGCGCACAGAGAGAGAGGGAATTTCCCTTGACCTGAAGGACATTTTCCATCATTACACCTTCGAAACCATCTTTCTTTTCTTTCTCGGATTCGACTCAGGCTCTCTGGCTCTCAACCTCTTGCCTATTCCTTTCAAAAAGACGTTTGACGAGTCAATTTAGGATTCCAAGCGTGGGTTTCTTGTGTCGGCACTTTACTGGAAGTCATTGAGCTTTCTAAATTTGGGGACAAAGTAGCATATGGATAAGGATCAAAGAGTCATGTATAAATGATTGAAAAATATTTTCATGGGTTCCAACAGTCATTTCCCCTCATGGAAGACTCACCCTGAGCAATTCAACAAAAACAATGGCCAAGTGAAATCTATTATAGGTATGGCCTACAAAATATAACCTTCAAATTATTACAAAATTAAGAAAAGCTATGATATCTATCTTTGTGTTTACCTCAGGGATCAACCCATTTTCTAGTGCAATGACCTGTGTAAAACATGGGGTATAAAAACGTTCTATGGCACCAATATCTGCATATGTTAGTGAGACTAGTGAAATCATTAGACAAGGGCTAGATAAACCCACATCAGACAAGCTCTATGCATCGACTTCATTGGACGAGAGACTTAATGTACAACTGCACCAAAATTCATAACACTTTCTTCCATAAATCCTCTTCGAAACCAAATCCTCCATAGCTTCGTAAGCCTCCTTATGTAGTTGCACCCTGCCAATATTTTTGCTTCGACTAACTTACTCAAAGGTCTATTATTTTTACTTTGTGTGCTAATCATTTTTCTCCTCAATTCAACCTGAATCCATTCTTTTTTCTTTTTCTTTGCTTCAGGAATGTGAATGTTGGAAACAACCATGTAGTTAAATATACGAGGAACATATATCCTTTCTGAAAATATCTAAGAATTGGTAAACTTATAGTAACCTATCCTTGGCGGGATGATTCCACATTAAATTTCTATTGCATTTGGCTTGTCCTCAGGATGAAGATTCAAGATCATTTTTCTTATGGATGGACTCAGAAGAGAAATGGCCATGAAATTCGACCCTAGTGATTTTTCATGCAGATCACCACGATATGACATTGATTGCATCAAGAATACATGCATCGACTGCAGGGACCATGACTGCAGCAACCCCTATGTCAATTACCATGTACGTGGTTTTTTCATAAATTTTGTAATTTTCAATTATTTATGGTGTCTGACAAATAGTGAGAAAAAATGAACACACCAGGGCGAATAAATTCCCATCACAACCCCTAACCCCATCACAAAATTAGATCATGAAATTACAAAATATTAAAAATGATTTAGTTTATCAAAATAATTAAAATATTAAATATTTTGTTCAAAACATTAAGAATTTTTTTTCGATGGCACCAAAATGCACTAAGTAATATACCAACATCGACTAAGTAATAAGTGTTTACCACCAAGCAAATGCTAGAGTTCTTTGCCGGAGGTAGGGACTAATAAGTGCCTCAATGTTCATAAGTCGTCCTCCTATGTGGTGTGAAAATTGAGAATTATTTAAAAGATGATAATTTTGTAAACAAAATGTAAGTAAAGAATTTATGTACATGGGAAGTTTCAAACATTAATGTAAATCATGATACTTGTGTCATAGGTGAATATCATGTCTTCAATATCTTATCAACAATATCTTGATATGCAATGTTAATTGATTTAATAAATACATATTTCAACTAAATGTGATGGACAATTTTTTTATACAAGAAAAATTCTAAATTCAAAATGATACAAGTGTGTTAATGATATGTATTTGTTGTCAACTAGGTTTGGAGTAGTATTATCCATGCATGACACCTCTATAAATAATTTTTCTAACAATATATATTTTGGATGACACAACATTATAATCTTAGTCTGTCTTCTATAAACTCAACAAAATTAATTCTAGCAAAATATTGAGGAACCTTGTCATTATTAAAAAACACTTGTATGCATAGAGGAACTTACCATAAGAAAAATGAGAAATAGCTCATCATTAAATAATGAAACCTTTAATTAATGGATTCCTTTGAATAAAGATATTCTTGTTCTTTTGACACCTATACAACAAATTTGTGATGACGCATCATAATCACTTTCCTCATGTCAATGAATAAATAAGTTGTTGTTTCAATCAAAATATATGTATCAATAAATTAGTCCATATATACTCTTTATTAGGTCAATCAATATTACATATACATTTAATCTCATATAAATCCCCCTTATCTTACCATACTTTCTCTCTCCATCATTTTTATGCTACTAGTTTTTACTCTCATTAAAGCTTAGGATTTTGGAATGTGTTTCTCCTATCAAATTGCTACTATGAAAGTGTTTTGACAACATTGATGAATGCTTGATATAACAAATATCAAGTGGAAATAAGTAAGAGAAGGAGGTATAAACATCATCAAACACTTTTTTTTCATTTAATAGAGTTTTTTCTTATTTTCATCCCCCAATTATAATGTACTTATATTGTTCACAACAAGTAACATCATCAATTTAGTCCATCATCAAACACACATGTGATTGTTGATGTACATATTTTTTGTATTTAATAGAATTTTTTCTTATTTTCATCCCCTAAATATAATATACTTATATTGTTTACAAGAAGTTCCATCATGAGTTTAGTCCTCTTTTTAGTGTAAGTAGGAATAAGAATTAGAGGTAGAGTTTTAATATTCCAAAGAGGTATAAGAAACAGTTCCATTACTAACTAGTTTTTTTACAGGATTAATAACTAGATTTTTTACAGGATTAAAGGGTAATTTCCCTTTAGTGTTTCTTCTTCTTCTGGCAAATTCTCTTCATATGTTTCACATGTCTTTGTGATAAGGGGATGGTAACATAGTTTTGGAAATGTTTTTTAATTTATATTTTACTATTTGTGTTTCAATTTTACTAATTATTTTTATTTTTATTTTTTATATTATTTTTAAATAAATATTGTTTTTAAATAAAGTTTTTATTTTATTTTATTTTTATTATAGTAAATAAAGTTTAATATAATAAAGTTTAATTTTTATAATAAGTTGTTTTAAGATTTTCAAAAAAATATAAATTTTTATAATTTTTTTTTTTAAATAAAGATTTATTTTAATGAAAAAACATGTTATACATAAACATGAATTTATTTAGTTAAAAATGTTCAAAACCTTGTATTAATGGACTTTAAAAGAATCTTTTAGATTTATATAAATGTTGAGAACCTTGTATTAATGGACTTAAAAAGAATCTCCTAAATTTATAGTTAATTGTATGTCTATTTTATGTCGTATACTATTAAAGGAGGCACGGGTGTTAAAAAGGAAGGTGCTCATCCTCACCCCAATTACAAATTAGTTTTTCGAATGTATTTTTGAGTATTCTAATGGTCAATTTGACATGTGAAACCTTGTTTGTATAAAGTCATACATATTATGTAATATTCATTTTAATCACGATTAACAATAAACACTCAAGTGGATTGGAAGGACTTCTTTAAATTTGAAATTGTGATCTTTTCAAAGGAAGGAAGAGAGATTCTTAACCATTAAAATAAACTCATTTAAGTTGTATAAAAACTCATTCAAGTTATATAAAAATACTATTTTAAATTGTATAAAAATATTATTTTGAAGTAATTTCAACAAAAATACCTATGATATAAAAGGATTATTTTAAATCTCTCTATGAATATAGTAAGTGGTACTGTTTAAAACAAAATCTAGTCAAATTATATAAAAATATTATTTTGAAGCAACTTCAACAAAAATACCTATGATATAAAAGGATTATTTTAAAGTTCTCATTCATAGTAAGTGGCACTGCTTAAAATAGAACCCAGTCAAATTTTTCAGCTACAGGGCTTATTGTCAAAGGAATATTATAATATATTCTTAAAGATTAAGGTTGGGATAATTATTTTATCCTAAGTTCTAAGGATGGAGACAAGTGGGACAAAGTGGCTCTCAATCTGGCAAGTATCCAATTTGGGACATTGATCCAGGTGGATATCGGTGGCCACCCACCTTTTCTGGCTGGCTCAAAACAGTTTTCTGGCAATTTTGGCAATTTACTATTTTTAGCAGGTTTTAACTTCCGGGGCCATTTTGAGGGCCTAAATGAAGGTTTTTTGAGATTGAGGTTGTCAATCATAGCCGAAGGCATGATTGATCCCCCAAAATGAATCTCCTCGACGATACCTTTCCAACGAGCTATCACACGCCTAAAACGGAGATCGTATGCAAAATTTACGACCTCGGGAAGTTGATGTACTAACTTACCCAAACGGGGCCCACATGACTTTTGGCGCTTCATCTCCTAGGGTTAGGTTTTTTTGGATGTCTATGACTTTTGGCATTCTCGTCTATTGTAAAAAGGGCCTCTAGAGCCTCATTGTAATCATCTTCTCACGGATGCGAGTAGCAGCCACATCTCTTCTCAGAGATAAGCTACTAGCGCCCTAGCTAGTTGATTTCCATTCTGTCTGTAAACATATTTCAGTCATTTGTTATTAATGAAATGAAGTCTTATTTCCGCTGCATCTCTGCGTTTATGTGTATTTATGTATTTCATTGTGTTCCTACATAAATCCAGATCAGTGGTATCAGAGCGGTCTGCTCATTCTCGATCCTTCTTTGCATGTCCCCAACGAGATCAGGGTATAAGGAGTTGGGGCTCGATCTGGTTGATCCTTTGCGAGATCAGCCTCGCAAACCCCGACAAATGCCCATGGGGGAAGAAAAGAAAGATGAGGGAGCAGGAGATCCTATCAAAATGTTGCTCGAGGAGGCCCTCGAGAAACAAAGGAACGCGATGATGGAAAACTTTGCCCAGATTCTTCAACGGATTTCGACTGGCGGTGCATCGACATCGAGAAGCCACTCTGGAGGTGCCACTCCTTTTAAGGTAGAAGTAAACTTTGACATTCCCATATTTGACGGCCAAATAGATGCAGATGTCGTAGATAGATGGTTGAATCTGTTAGAAGGATATTTCTCAGTTCATGAGTTTTCCGATCGAGAAAATATTATTTTCGCACTCCTCAAAGCCGCCCCCCATGTCAAGGATTGGTGGGAAACCTGCTCGGAGAAAGAGGGCGAGGGAGAACCCTCTTTGTTCTCGGCCGCACCCACTTGGAATTCTTTTCGAGACGCCATCAAGGAACAATATTATCCTGTGGGGAGCTATGAGGACAAATACATACAATG
>ML783233.1:688533-725808 GCA_009831015.1 Picea engelmannii | reverse complement strand
TTATAATATATATATATATATATATATATATATATATATATATATATATATATATATATTCATTTAATAGAGATTTTTCTTATTTTCATCTCCTAAATATAATATACTTACATTGTTTAGAATGAGTTCCATCATGAGTTTAGTCCTCTTTTTAGTATAAGTAGGATTAAGAATTAGAGGTAGAGTTTTAATATTCCAAAGAGGTATAAGAAACGGTTCCATTACAGCGATTGCCGAGCTGAAACGTGAAAAAGCTAATTTAGTGCCAATTACATTCATTTTCCATGATAAATAGTATCATTCCTCCTTAAATAGTATGTCACTTATCAACGCATCACATCGTAGTTAGGATTAATTAAGGTTTTTAAATTCCAGCCAAAAAATTATCATAGGAAATGCAAGTCTGCCACGCTAATAGATTGATTTATTGATGTGCCATCCTTGTCTGCGTTTTTCCTGAATAGTTTGGTCCAAAATCTCAAATCTGATGGAGTTTGCAGTTTGGTCCAAAATCTCAAATCAATGGTCTCCCACTACAAAAAGTTGTTGTCTATTTGAAAACGTAATCCTGCTTTCTTTGTGATCCATTTCACAGCCATTGCCAACCACGAGGATCTGATAAGACTAGCAATATCAGTCTTTGATAAGACTACAAGGCTGGTTGTTGGACCCTCTCTCCGCAGACTTTGTCTATAGTTGCAGCAATGAATCATTGGCGTGTCGACAGGTTAATTAAGCAGCCTAATATGCACAATCACATAACTAATTAAAAAGGATGGAGAATGGTAAACTACCCTTGGTTGTGGTTAGAAAGAGTGAATAGATTTTTGAATTAACATGTCAATATCTTGAATTTGAAATTCCTTGGAATATTTGTCATGGATTGGGGTTTTGGAGGAATAAGGTTTGTTTTTGGAGCATTGGAGCAAATTGATTTTTATTGTGGTGTTTCTTACAAAATTTGTGGATGTTCTTTGGTAAAATAGGTTTTTTGTATAAAATTTTGATCCAGGTGGATATCGGTGGCCATCCACCTTTTCTGACTGGCTCAAAATAGTTTTCTGGCAATTTACTATTTTTAGCAGGTTTTAACTTTTGGGGCCATTTTGAGGGCCTAAATGAATGTTTTTCTAGATAGGGGTTCTCAATGATATACAAATATATGGTTGAGCCCCCACAATGAATCTCCATGGTGATACCTTTCCAACGAGCTATCATACGCCTAAAACGGAGATCGTATGCAAAAGTTACGATCCCGGGAAGTTGATGCACCAACTTACTCAAATGGGGCCCACATGACTTTTGGCGCTTCATCGCCTAGGGTTAGGTTTTTGGATGTCTAGGTTTTTTGGCATTCTAGTTTATTGTAAAAAGGCCTTCAGAGCCTCATTTTAATCATCTTCTTGCGAATGCGAGTAGCCATCACATCTCTTCTCAGAGATACGTTGCCACCATTCTAGCGAGTCTTTCACTCTGTATTTTTATAGTCTCTATACATTTATTTCATTAATAAATATCATGTATTACTATATATCTGTGTTTATGGTTGCATCTCTGATACATTTATGTTATATTATTGAATATACGTGATATCTCTCTGCATTTCTTTATTATATCTCCTCTCTCATTTCATGTCGAAAATAATCTGGATCAATGGTATCAGAGCAAGCTGCTCTTGATCATTTTTTCAGTGCATGTCCACGACGAGGTCCGAGTATAGAAAGTTGGGTCTTGAGCTTGTCTCTCTTGAATGAAATCGCTCTTGAACACCCAAGAAACCCTCAATGGTGGAATAAAATAAAAACGATGGAGTAGACGATCTTATCAATCTGTTACTTGAGCAAGCTCTCACGCGACAGAGAGAGGAAATGATGGAGAATTTTTCCCACATCCTTCAACGCTTGCCGATAACACCAGGCACATATTCATCAAGTGACCACTTTTGAGGCACCTCGCCTTTCAAGGTACAAGTTAATTTTGATATTCCTGTATTTGAAGGATAGATAGATGCACAAGCCCTAGAAAAATGGTTAACTCTGCTAGAAGGTTATTTCTTTGTTCACAATTTTTTCGACAAAGAAAATATCACCTTTGCACTCCTTAAAGATCTCCCTCATGTCAAACATTGGTGAGAAACTTACTGGGAGAAAAGTTCCACAGAGGAGTCTAGAATATATGGGGTCGATCCCACTTGGGATTTTTTTTCTGAATGCGGTAAAGGAACAATATTACCTTGTTGGCAACTACGAGGACCAGTATATGAGATGGACCACACTGCGGCAAGAGAGGGGCCAAGCAGTTCCAGAGTTCACCAATACCTTCCATACCTTGTGCACCAAGCTGGGTATCAAAGAATCTGAGCGACATTTGGTTCTGAAATACCATGGGGCTCTACATAGATACATCCAAACTGAAATGAATTTTTTGGACATCTCATCACTCGGTGTTGCCTATCGATATGCTGTTAAAATCGAACATAAATTTAAGCACCAGAACAAATGGGATTTCACGTCTGCAAATACGCAACAACCAAAGTATGACAAAGACAGCCCTAACAAACAGTCTCCCAAAAACCAATCCAAGACACAGGTAAAGAAGGGTCACGTGAAGACAAAGAAGGACACCGGAAAATGATGTGATTTCCACAAAATCCCCTGGCATAACATCGATGAATGTCGCTCAAAACGGTCATTGGTGGCTGAGATCAAAGAAAATGAGCCAAACCCTGATTCAGAATATGATTCTGAAAATACTGGTAAAGGACACATCATTGATATAGACCCCACTGCTATTGTCGCGACTGCAACAATTCAACCAGAAGAACCAACAAATCCTGAAGAGGGGGAGCACCTTTTTCATTCACAGATGTGGGTGAAGGGGACCCCACTACATTTTATTGTTGATAGCGGAAGCCAGAAGAACCTCATCTCAGCAGAGGTTGTCAAACAATTGGGATTGTCGACAACACTGCACCTGCAGCCATACAACATCGGGTGGCTTCGACAAGGATGAGATCTTCATGTCAGCTAGCAGTGTCGATTTTCATATGGCATCCAACCCTTCAAGGATGAGGTATTATGTGATGTTTCCCCACAGGATGTCTGTGATGTTCTCTTGGGCCAACCATATATGTGGAGACGCCATGTTGTTTATGAGTCTCGACCCCGTAGTGTCATTGTTACTTTGGGGGGTCATCTCTACAAAATACCAGAGGTAGTTCCAACTATTGTTCCACCTAAAAAGTGTCCCAAGGTAGTATCTCATACTGCAAAATTCAACTTCTTCACAATATGTTCAAAAGGAGAACAGAAGGACATTGCAACCACTATAGTCTCGTCCCCTGTACCTTCTATCCAACAAAAGCAGATCAACAAGGTTGCAACAAAGAGCAAAGATTCCTTCTGCACACCTTCCTCTCATGTAGCTCGACTTGTTGAACAACCTCAACTTCAACAGGTTCATGACAGACTTCCACAAACTAAGCAGCGCGACGTCTTCAACAATACAAGCAACTCACCCATATGCAGATCCAACAAACGTTTTTCCCTCTCCCTCGATAACTCAACGCAATGGAGACAATTACTTCCTAAGGAGGGAGGATTGATCCAGGTGGATATTGGTGGCCACCCACCTTTTCCGACTGGCTCAAAACAGTTTTCTGGCAATTTTGGCAATTTACTATTTTTAACAGGTTTTAACTTCCAGGGCCATTTTGAGGGCCTAAATGAATGTTTTTCGAAATTGAGGTTCTCAATGATATTCGAAAGCACGATTGGGCCCCCAAAATGAATTTCCTCGATGATACCTTTCCAACGAGCTATCATATGCCTAAAATGGAGATCGTATGCAAATGTTACGATCCCAGGAAGTTGATGCACCAACTTACTCAAGCAGGGCCCATATGACTTTTGGCGCTTCATCTACTAGGGTTAGGTTTTTGGATGTCTAGGGTTTTTGGCATTCCAGTTTATTGTAAAAAGGCCTTCGAAGCCTCATTGTAATCATATTCTTGCGAATGCGAGT
Source organism: Picea engelmannii (assembly GCA_009831015.1). Taxonomy (NCBI): domain Eukaryota; kingdom Viridiplantae; phylum Streptophyta; class Pinopsida; order Pinales; family Pinaceae; genus Picea; species Picea engelmannii. The sequence goes on along the minus strand of ML783233.1, from coordinate 721,785 downwards.
AGTCATCACATCTCTTCTTAGAGATTCACTGCCACCATTCTAGCGAGTCTTTCACTCTATATTTTTACAGTCTCTGTACATTTGTTTCATTAATAGAAATCGTGTATTAATGTATATATGTTTTTATGGTTGCATATTTGATGAATTTATGTCATATTATTGAATATACGTGATATCTCTCTGCATTTCTTTATTATATCTCCGCTCTCATTTCGTGACAAAATATAATCCGAATCAGTGGTATCAGAGCAGCCTGCTCTTGATCATTTTTTCAGTGCATGTCCCCGACAAGGTCTGAGTATAGAAAGTTGGGTCTTGAGCTTGTCTCTCTTGAAGGCAATCTCTCTCGCACACCCAAGAAACCATCAATGGTAGAAGAAAAGAAAAATGACGGAGCAAACGATCCTATTAATCTATTGCTTGACCAAGCTCTCACGCGACAGAGGAACGAAATGATGGAAAATTTTGCCCACATCCTTCAACGCCTACCGATAACATCAAATGGATATTCATCAAGCGGCCACTTTGCAGGCACCTCGTATTTCAAAGCACAAGTTATTTTTTATATTCCTATATTTGAAGGACAGATACATGCAGAAGCCCTAGAAAAATGGTTAACTCTGCTAGAAGTTTATTTCTCTGTTCACAATTTTTCTAACAAGGAAAATATCACCTTCTCACTCCTTAAATCTCTCCCTCATGTCAAACATTGGTGGGAAAATTACTGGGAGCAAAGATCCACAGAGGATTTTGGAATATATGGGGTCGATCCCACTTAGGATTTTTTTCTGGATACGGTAAAGGAATAGTATTACTCTGTTGGCAACTATGAGGACCAGTACATGAGATGGACCACACTGTGGAAAGAGAAGGGCCAAGCAGTTCCAGAGTTCACCAATACCTTCCATAACTTGCGCACCAAGATGGGTATCAAAGACTCTTTGGGACATTTGGTTCTGAAATACCGTGGGGCTCTACACAGATACATCCAAACTAAAATGGATTTTCTAGACATCTCATCACTCAGTGCTTCCTATCGATATGTTGTTAAAATCGAGCAGAAATTTAAGCACCATAACAAATGGGAGTTCGCGTCTGCAAATCTGCAACAAACAAAGTATGACAAAGAATTCCCTAACAAACAGTCTTCTGAAAACCAATCCAAGACACGGGAAAATAAGGGTCACGAGAAGACAAAGAAGGACACCGGAAAATTGTGCGATTTCCACAAAATCCCTTGTCACAACACCGATGAATGTCACTCAAAATAGTCATTGGTGGCCGAGATCAAAGGCAAGGAGCTGAGCCCTGATTCAGAATTTGATTCTGAAAATAGTGGTAAATGATAGATCATTGACACAGACCCCATTGCTATTGTCGCGACCGCAACAATTCAACCAGAAGAACCAACAGATCCTGAAGAGGGGGAGCACCTTTTTCATTCACAGATGTGGGTGAAGGGGACCCCATTGCATTTTATTGTTGATAGCAGAATCCAGAAGAACCTCATCTCAGCAGAGGTTGTCAAACAGTTGGGATTGTCGACAACACCACACCTGTAGCCATACAACATCGGGTGGCTTCACCAAGGACGAGATCTTCATGTCAGTCAGCAATGTGGATTGTTATATGGCATCCAACCCTTCAAGGATGAGGTATTATGTGATGTTGCCCGACTGGATGTCTGTGATGTTCTCTTGGGCCAACCATATATGTGGATATGCCATGTTGTTTATGAGTCTCGACCCTGTAGTTCCATTGTTACTTTGGGGGGTCATCTCTACAGAATACCAGAGGTAGTTCCAACTATTGTTTCACCTAAAAAGTGTCACAAGGTAGTATCTCATACTGCAAAATTCAACTTCTTCACAATCTGATCAAAAGGCGAATAGAAGGACACTGCAACCACTATAGTCTCGCCCCCTGCACCTTCTATTCAATAGAAGTAGGTCGACAAGGTTGCAACAAAGTGCAAATATTCCTTCTGCACACCTTCCTCTCATGTAGCTCGACTTGTTGAACAACCTCAACTTCAACAGGTTCATGACAAACTTCCACAAACTAAGTAGCGTGACGTTTCCGGCAATACTAGCAGCTCACCCAGATGCAGATCTAGCAAACACTTTTCCCTCTCCCCCGATAACTCAACGCAATGGAGACCATTTCTTCCTAAGGAGGGAGGATTGATCCAGGTGGATATCGGTGGCCACCCACCTTTTTCGACTAGCTCAAAATAGTTTTCTGGCAATTTTGGCAATTTACTATTTTTAGCAGGTTTTAACTTATGTGGCCATTTTGAGGGCCTAAATGAATGTTTTTAGAGATAAAGTTTCTTAATGATATCCAAAGGCATGGTTAAGTCCACAAAATGAATCTCCTCGATGATACCTTTCCAACGAGCTATCATATGCCTAAAATAGAGATCGTATGCAAAAGTTACGACCCCGAGAAGTTGATGCACCAACTTACCCAAACAGGGCCCACATGACTTTTGGCGCTTCATCTCCTAGGGTTAGGTTTTTGGATGTCTAGGGTTTTTAGAATTCTGGTTTATTGTAAAAAGGCCTTCAGAGCCTCATTGTAATCATCTTCCTGCAAATGCAAGTAGTCGTCATATCTCTTCTCAAAGATACGCTGCCACCATTCTAGAGAGTCTTTCACTCTGTATTTTTACAGTCTCTGTACATTTCTTTCATTAATAGAAATCGTGTATTACTGTATATCTGTGTTTATGGTTGCATCTCTGATACATTTATGTTATATTATTGAATATACACGATATGTCTCTGCATTTCGTTATTATATCTCCGCTCTCTTTTCATGCTGAAAATAATCCAGATCAGTGGTATCAAAGCAAGCTGCTCTTGATCGTTTTTTCAGTTCATGTCCCCGACGAGGTCTGAGTATAGCAAGTTGGGTCTTGAACTTTTCTCTCTTGAAGAAAATCTCTCTCGCACACCCAAGAAACCCTCAATGGTGGAAGAAAATAAAAATGACAGAGCAAACGATCCTATCAATCTATTGCTTAAGCAAGCTCTCACGCAACAGAGGGACGAAATGATGGAGAATTTTGTCCACATATTTCAACACCTGCCAATAACATCAGGCGTATATTCATCAAGCGACCACTTTGGAGGCTCCTCACCTTTCAAGGTACAAGTTAATTTTGATATTCCTGTATTTGAAGGATAGATAGATGAAGAAGCCCTAGAAAAATGGTTAACTCTGCTAGAAGGTTATTTCTCTGTTCACAATTTTTCCGACAAAGAAAATATCACCTTCCCACTCCTTAAAGCTCTCCCTCATGTCAAACATTGGTGGGAAACTTACTGGGAGAAAATTTCCACAGAGGTGTCTGTAATATATGGGGTCGATCCCACTTGGGATTTTTTTCTGGATGCGGTAAAGGAACAATATTACCCTGTTGCCAACTATGAGGACTAGTACATGAGATGGACCACACTGCGGAAAGAGAGGGGCCAAGCAGTTCTAGAGTTCACGAATACCTTCCATACCTTGTGCACCAAGATGGGTATCAAAGACTCTGAGCGACATTTGGTTCTGAAATACCGTGGGGCTCTACACAGATACATCCAAACTGAAATGGATTTTCTGAACATCTCATCACTCAGTGCTGCCTATCGATATGCTATTAAAATCAAGTAGAAATTTAAGCACTCGAACAAACATGAGTTTATGTCTGCAAATCCGCAACAACCAAAGTATGACAAAGACAACCCTAACAAACAGTCTCCCGAAAACCAATCCAAGACACAGGAAAAGAAGGGTCACAGGAAGACAAAGAAGGACACCAGAAAATGGTGCGATTTCCACAAAAGCCCCTGACACAACACCGATGAATGTCGCTCAAAACAGTCATTGGTGGCCGAGATCAAAGACAAGGAGATGAACCCTAATTCAGAATCTGATTCTGAAAATACCGGTAAAGGATAGATCATTGACACAGACCCCACTGCTATTGTTGCAACCGCATCAATTCAACTAGAAGAACCAACAGATCCTGAAGAGGGGGAGCACCTTTTTCATTCACAGATGTGGGTGAAGGGGACCCCGCTTCATTTTCTTGTTGATAGAAGAAGCCAAAAGAACCTCATCTAAGTAGAGGCTGTCAAACTGTTGGGATTGTCCACAACACCACACCCGCAGCCATACAACATCAGGTGGCTTCGCTAAGGATGAGATCTTCGTGTCAGCCAACAGTGTCGATTGTCATATGGCATCCAACCTTTCAAGGATGAGGTATTATGTGATGTTGCCCCACTGGATGTCTCTGATGTTCTCTTGGGCCAACCATATATGTGGAGACACCATGTTGTTTATGAGTCTTTACCACGTCGTGTCATTGTTACTTTGGGGGTTCATCTCTATAGAATACCAGAGGTAGTTCCAACTATTGTTCCACCTAAAGTGTCGCAAGGTAGTATCTCATACTGCAAAATTCAACTTCTTCACAATCTGTTCAAAAGGCGAACAAGAGGACACTGCAACCAATACAGTGTCACCCCCTGCACCTTCTATCCAATAGAAGCAGGTCGAAAAGGTTCCATCAAAGTGCAAATATTCCTTCTGCACACCTTCCTCTTATGTATCTCAACTTGTTGAACAACGTCAAATTCAACAAGTTCATGACAGACTTCCATAAACTAAGCAACGCGATGTCTCCAGCAATACAATTAACTCACCAAGATGAAAATCCAACAAATGCTTTTCCCTCTCCCTCGGTAACTTCATGCAATGGTGAGCATTTCTTCCTAAGGAGGGAGGATTGATCCAGGTGGATATCGTTGGCCACCCACCTTTTCCGACTGGCTCAAATCAATTTTCTGGCAATTTTGGCAATTTACTATTTTTAGCAGGTTTTAACTTCCAGGGCCATTTTGAGGGCCTAAATGAATGTTTTTCGAGATCAATGTTCTAAATAATAGGCAAAGGAATAATCGAGCCCCCAAAATTAATCTCCTCAACGATACCTTTCCAACGAGCTATCATAAGCCTAAAACAAAGATCATATGCAAAAGTTACGACCCGAGTAAATTGATGCACCGACTTACCCAAACGGGCCCACATGACTTTTGGAGCTTCATCTCCTAGGGTTAGGTTTTTTTATGTCTAGGGTTTTTGACATTTTGATTTATTGTAAAAAGGCCTTCAGAGCTTCATTCTAATCATCTTCTTGTGAATGCGAGTAGCCGTCACATCTCTTCTCAGAGATATGCTACCACCATTCTTGCTAGTCCTTCACTCTATATTTTTACAATCTTTGTACATTTATTTCATTAATAGAAATCGTGTATTACTGTATATCTGTGTTTATGGTTGCATCTCTGATACATTTATGTTATATTATTGAATATATGAGATATCTCTCTGCATTTCTGTATTATATCTTCGCTCTCATTTTGTGCTGAAAATAATCCGGATCAGTGGTATCAGAGCAGGCTACTCTTGATTGTTTTTTCAGTGCATGTCCGCAATGAGGTCCGAGTATAGCAAGTTGGGTCTTGAGCTTGTCTCTCTTGAATACAATCGCTCTTGCACACCCAAGAAACCCTCAATGGGGGAAGAAAAGAAAAATGACAGAGCAGACGATCCTACCAATATATTGCTTGAGCAAGCTCTCACGCGACAGAGGGACGAAATGATGGAGAATTTTTCCCACATACTTCAACGCCTACCGATAACATCAGGCACATCTTCATCAAGCAACCACTTTTGAGGCACCTCTCCTTTCAAGGTACATGTTAATTTTAATATTCCTATATTTGAAGGACAGATAGATGCAGAAGCCCTAGAAAAATGGTTAACTCTCCTAGAAGGTTGTTTCTCTGTTCACAATTTTTCCGACAAATAAAAGATCACCTTCGCACTCCTTAAAGCTCTCCCTCATGTCAAACATTGGTGGGAAACTTACTGGGATCAAAGTTCCATAGAGGAGTCTAGAATATATGGGGATGATCCCACTTGGGATTTTTTTCTGGATGCGGTAAAGGAATAGTATTACCCTCTTGGCAACTATGAGGACCAGTACATGAGATGGACCACACTACGGCAAGATAGGGGCCAAGCAGTTCCAAAGTTCACCAATACCTTCCATACCTTGTGCACCAAGCTAGGTATCAAAGACTCTAAGCAAAATTTGGTTCTGAAATACCGTGGGGCTCTACACAGATACATCCAAACTGAAATGGATTTTCTGGACATCTCATCACTCGGTGCTGCCTATTGATATGCTGTTAAAATCAAGCAGAAATTTAAGTACCAGAACAAACGAGAGTTCGGTTTTGCAAATCCACAACAACCAAAGTATGAAAAAGATAGCCCTAACAAACAATCTCCTGAAAACCAATCCAAGACATAGGAAAAGAAGGGTCACGGGAAGACAAAGAAGGACACCGGAAAATGGTGCAATTTCCACAAAATCCCCTAGCACAACACCGATGAATGTCGCTCAAAACAGTCATTGGTGGTCGATATCAAAGACAAGGAGTCGAACCCTAATTCAGAATCTGATTCTGAAAATACCTGTAAATGAAAGATCATTGACACAGACCCCACTGCTATTGTCACGACCGCAGTAATTCAACCAGAAGAACCAAAAGATCCTGAAGAGGGGGAGCGCCTTTTTCATTCACAGATGTGGGTGAAGGGGACCCCGCTGCATTTTATTGTTGATAGCGGAAGCCAGAAGAACCTCATCTTAGCAGAGGTTGTCAAACAGTTGGGATTATCGACAACACCACACCCGCATCCATACAACATTGGGTGGCTTCACCAAGGACGATATCTTCGTGTCAGTCGGCAGTGTCGATTGTCATATGGCATGCAACCCTTCAAGGATGAGGTATTATGTGATGTTGCCCCACTGGATGTCTGTGATGTTCTCTTGGGCCAGCCATATATGTGGAGACGCCATGTTGTTTATGAGTCTCGACCCTGTAGTGTCATTGTTACTTTGGGGGGTCATCTCTACAGAATACCAAAGGTATTTCCAACTATTGTTCCACCTAAAAGGTGTTGCAAGGTAGTATCTCATACTGCAAAATTCAACTTCTTCACAATCTGTTCAAAAGGTGAACAGAAGGACACTGCAACCACTATAGTCTCGCCCCCTGCACCTTCTATCCAATAGAAGCAGGTCAAGGTTCTCAATGATATCCAGAGGAATGAATGAGCCTCCAAAATTAAGCTCCTTGACGATACCTTTCCAACGAACTATCATATGCCTAAAACGAAGATCGTATGCAAAAGTTACGACCCCGGGAAGTTGATGCACCAACTTACCCAAATGGGGCCCACATGACTTGCACTTCATCTCCTAGGGTTAGGTTTTTGGATGTCTAGGGTTTTTGGCATTCTGGTTTATTGTAAAAAGGCCTTCAGAGCCTCATTGTAATCATCTTCTTGTGAATGCGAGTAGCCTTCACATCTCTTCTCAGAGATAAGCTTCCACCATTCTAGCGAGTCTTTCACTCTGTATTTTTACAGTCTCTGTACATTTCTTTCATTAATAGAAATCGTGTATTACTGTATATATGTGTTTATGGTTGCATCTCTGATAGATTTATGTTATATTATTGAATATACGTGATATCTCTCTGCATTTATTTATTATATCTTCACTCTCATTTCGTGCCGAAAATAATCCGGATCAAATTTCTTGGATATTACAAGTATATTTTTGCAATTACTTTCCTTCATTCAAAGAAATATGATTCTAAAACCTTAGGAGGAGTACAAGGGTGTACACCCTCCACCAAAGCTCTTTTTTTTTGTCTCGAAAATTCTGAAGTCTTGATTCAAGGAGTAGAAGGGCCTACACCCTTGTTGCAAAGACTCAAATAGGGTTTTGTTCCAGGAAGTAAAAGGGATTACACTCCTAGAAAGTTTAAACCATAGTCTTGTCAATCTCAACTCCTTTCATGACTCCATTTGCAAATGAAAAGACACTGGTCTTAGATCTCCTATATTGTTTGTGGAAAACTCTCAACCTACAACAATTATGACCTATAGCTAGCTGGCTTGAAGCGAAAGAGAGATTAGTGAGGTGATAATGGCCTTTCTCTCTCGGTTTCACAAGATTTGCACTTGAGCATTGGGACTTTGGCTCTACAAGTGCAATTTTTTGGGATAACAAGATCTTCTACCAAATTTGGTTTCTCTTTTTGTACTCTCTTGCGTGCTTCACTTGCCCATTTTTGCTTAATATAATATCTCCCAATTTGTGTAAAAAAAAACATAGTTAGCCTAACTCTAATACCAATTTTTTTGTCAATCTAAGCCATTACCCACACCAAAATATTTTCCAATCTAGACATTGGTTTTGGGGTGAAAATCCCCAGGTTGATGTGATATTGTCCTCCCTCACTCTAGCATTAACATAGCTAGTGATCATCCTCTCTCACTTCAATACCATAAGCTTTGCCAGTCCCAAGGCATTATCCACACCAAAAGCTTCACCAATCCAAACATTGGATTTATGGTGCAAATTACCAAATTGATGTGATAACATCCTCCCTCAGTGTGATATTAATGTACTTATGAGCATCCTTCCTCACTCTGGTATGAACATAGTTAGCTTCAATCCAATACTAACGTAGTTAGTGATTTCAGTGTCATTCCTTGTAGGTCATTTTTACTTGTAGTGGTTATCTACATTATGTTATAAGTTATCTTTTTTTTTTGTCAATTAGAGATTTGTATTAAAAGGACCTTGCACAATAAAAAATATACAGTTGTTGGCTTAAACAGGGAGTAAGGTGGCTGCATCGCCTAGGTGGGAAACCAATGCAACCATTTGTCAATCCATGGCACAGTTTGAAAACTAAGTGCCTATCATAGCCTTTATCCAAAGAGCAAGGCAAAGAGCTATGCTTGAATACTATTAAGCCATGCAAGGCTGAAACAAAAGAGGAAAACCAAAATGTCAATGGAAAAAAACTAGTTTTTGAACCTGAGACACCAGCCATCAGTTTGAACCCGAGTCCAATTGTGTCTGCTTTCCTCCTGCATTTTTCACTGGCGCCATAGCCGAGGCCATTATCCCTGGAGCTGGAGTCATGTGAAGTAGAGCATAAATCAACACCTCAAGGCGCTCCTCTCGTCATTCTCACAACTCGTATCTGAACAACAAATCTGCGAAGTCACGCCAAACCTCAAAGAATAGGTCTTGAATGATTGCAATTTCTTTCTGAAGCTCCATGTGTTCATCGCATCGTGCACAGGGAGGTTGAGGCAGAGGTGAAGGTGAAGGTGGAGGCGGAGAGGCAGGAGATTCATGGGAGGAGGCAGAGTGACTAGGAGGAGCAATCAAAGTGGTCGGGCGGGAAGGTGGCAACTGGGTCGAAGGAGCTTCCTCGCTGAGTTCAGGTGCATAACCAAGCGAATTGCCCAAATTATCAAACCATTTGACCCTACACGCCGAGGGGGGGGGGGCAGAGGAGGAAGGTCCAAGGTGGATGAGTGAGCAGAGGGAGGTTGCAGTCTGGTTTACGACGACGATCACGCCCATGATAATTATACCAATCAGACCTTCTCTTCGATTTGTGTCTTTGCCTCAGCATCAAAAGGATGAAGATGGGAGGAGGGGAAAGAAAATTCAGCGAGACGAGAGGGACACAATGGAGAAGGGATTGTAAGTCAGGGCATAAGCTTAGAATTGCAGGAGTCAAAAAGTGTGAATGAACAGGATAACCCACCACCAAGAGATATAGCCGGAGGAGCCTGTTCACATAACAAGACTTGTTGGAGTTCCATCCCATTGTCACAACGTCGCCTGTGTGGAGGAGCTGGTGTGGGTACTCTACTCGGAGAATGAACTGTCGCAAGTTAAATCATGTCATAAATACTATGATAACATTCGTTTTCCATGATAACATTGGATCATTCCTGGTTAAATACTATGTCTCATATCAACGCATCACATCGTAGTTAGGATTAATTAAGATTCTTCAAAGTAGATATAATGGCGCTGTAATACTGTCTCTGTACGCCATTACTGATTGTTATTTATTATTCATAAGGAGAAAGGGAAACCTCTTACTGGATATCCCGTCGAAAAAACGAATTCCACAGTCGGACCCACTCTCATTAGTTATGTAAGCCAAGTGGGGCTAGAACTCCACCGAATGAGGGACAGTAAGCTAAAAAGATGTGCAGAGTCCGAGGAGTTCTGTAAAGGGTGGTTAAAACATCCCATTCTTGCTGGAATCTCGGAGACCCCAAAACCGCTAAATCACATCTCTGAATAGATAAGATTGGATGAGATACCAGGTTTTTAAATTCCAGCCAAAAATTATCAAAGGAAATGCAAGTCTGCCACCGTAATAGATTGATTTATTGATCTGCCATTCTTGTCTGCGTTTTGGTCCACCTGAATAGTTTGGTCCAAAATCTCAAATCTGACGGATTTTGAACGTCGATATCAATGGCCTCCCACTAGAAAAAGCTGTGTTTAATGATTAGAATTGAGGACAGCGATTGCCGAGCTGAAACGAGAAAAAGCTAATTTAGTGCCAATTACATTCATTTTCCATGATAAATAGTATCATTCCTCCTTAAATAGTATGTCGCATATCAACGCATCACATCGTAGTTAGGCTTAATTAAGGTTTTTAAATTCCGGCCAAAAAATTATCATAGGAAATGCAAGTCTGCCACACTAATAGATTGATTTATTGATCTGCCATCCTTGTCTGCGTTTTTCCTGAATAGTTTGGTCCAAAATCTCAAATCTGATGGAGTTTGCACGTGGATATCAATGGTCTCCCACTACAAAAAGCTGTTGTCTATTTGAAAACGTAATCCTGCTTTCTTTGTGATCCGTTTTACAGCCATTGCCAACCACGAGGATCTGATAAGATTACAAGGCTGGTGGTTGGACCCTCTCTCCACAGACTTTGTCTATAGTTGCAGCAATGAATCATTGGCCTGTCGACGGGTTAATTAAGAAATAATAATGCATTATCTAGAAATAATGCATTAACTACAATAATGCATTATCTAGAAATAATTGATATAGTGGAATGATACCAACCTGAAGATGCCACCTAGGACCTATTTTAGGACCTATTTTTCATAACAAAAGGTTTAACATTAAAACATATTTTCCTCAACTAGGCATAGTCAATAGTCATGTGAAAAATTTTCAAATGGTTTTTTGAATACCACTTGGGGGACAAGACCCCATAGAAAAGGCATGTGTTATGGTTGGAGACCTTGTTCATAGCGCCAAAGGCCTAAAAGATTTGTTTCCTTTTTGATCATAGTATAGCCCCTTAGATCAATCACTAATGCCAAAAATAAATCAATGGTATCCATATCCCATATCCCACTTGTAACACTGATCTATTGGTATGAGGAGTCGTTCAAGGCTCTTGAGATCGAGAAGATTCAACAATATCTCAAGGCACTTGTTTTCCTTCTTAGGCCATGTTCAAGGCCTGATCACCCATCCTTGTTGTGTAAAAGATCCTAGTGGCATTCATATCCTACATTGATGCCAAATTCCCCTTAGAGAGGGTTTGTGTTGTGGTTGCAAGTGTTTTCGATGGCAGTTTCTAGGGCCTATGGACCGATTGTTTTCATCCCCTAACCATAAAGTTATATCTGTATAATACGTTCCTTCATTCAGGGCATAATACATTTGTCCCCCCTTGACCATATTTAGACCTCAAAGATCATTTCCAGTGCACAAAACCTACTCATGGATTTTGTATCCAACTTGGATGCTAAAGAACCCCAGGTGTGGGCGTGAGATATATTCTCATTCAAGGCATGTGGTTTGGTTTAATCATGGCACATGTATCCCTCTTGTAGGCCAAAGATACCATACAAGGGTCTCGTGTGGTCATTCGAGGATGTAGTCATCACTATAACCATAGAATATTTGAGTTTAATAGGTGTTGTTCATGGGGATTGAGCCCAACAAGAATCCTTTAGGGAAAAAGGTACAAGATTATTCTCTTTTGAAATTAGATAGACCTCTAAACACATTCATAGTGCACAACTAACCAATTGATGGCACCCATAACACCCTTGGAGGTGATTGTTAAGGAAGAGAGGTTGGATATGGAGGTTTGAGGAATGGTCTATGGTGCTTGAACATAAGAAGAAAGGTTTAGCACCAAAGGCTCTTGTTTCCCTCCCTTGACTATGGTTACAGACCTGACACTCATCCATGATGCCCAAGACCTAATAATGAGCCCTACAAATATTCAATAGATTGAATATAATTTCTTGTCCTATAACTTCTACCACTTTGCATTGCACCCATATTCAACTTTAATATCGACGACTCCCTATTGAGGGTTTGTGTCATAGTTTCTAAGTGTTTCTCATGGTGCTCAAGCTCCATAAGGTTCAATAGGGATTAATGCCATTGTGTCCCCCTTGAATTTGTTTATGCCTTGACACTTGTTCAAGTACTTGTTCAATCCTATTGATCTTAAGAATCTAGATAAGATTCTATGACACCAGTTTTTAGTCTTTAATTGGTCAAGGCCCCACAAACCATCGATGCTCCCATGTAGTGGTTTGAGGGCATGTTCATTGCACTTGAGCTATAAAAGATATGTTTAGGGCTTCAGGTTGTTGTTTCCATCCCCTAATTGATGACAAGGTGTGAGGATGTTACTTCCCTACTGTGACTATGTTCAAGGCCTCAATACCCATCCACTATGCATGAAACATCTTAATGGAACCCATATTCAACTCTTAGGGAAAATACTCCCTAGTGAGGGTTGGTGCCATTGTGTCTAGGATTTATTCATGGCACTTGAGTTTCAGAAGGCTGAATTAGGGATTATGACCGTTGTTTTTCTCCTTGACCATGTGGCATGGTATGAGCTCATTTCTAGCACAAAAAACCTACCCCAACCCCAATATCCCATTTAATGCCTATAAAGAACCCATATAAATGACTCATGTGATGGTATGAGGACTCATTCAAGGGTATTGATCCCGAGAATATTATAGAATATACCGAGGAACTTGTTTTTCTTCATAAACCATGTTCAAGGCCATATGAACTATCCTTTGTGTGCAAAATATCCTAAAGGTTTCCATATCAAGCCTTGATGCCAAACACCCCTCAAAGAGGGTTTTTGTTGTGCTTTTACCAGTGTTGTTCATGGTGATTGAGCCCGAGAAGCAACCTCTATAGTGTAATTTCTCAGTGTTTTCCTCCCCTAACCATATTGCTAGATGATGCATATTATTTTCGGAATGAAATGAAAGAAGAGATATTACAATGAAATACACATAAAAATTGTTAGAAACAACGAAATACATCAGTGCATGATTTCTATTAATGAAATAAATGTACAAAGACTATAAAAATACATAGTGCAAGACTCGCTAGAATGGTGATAATTTTATCTATGAGACGAGATGTGACGGTTACACTCACTTGCAAGAAGATGATTACAATGAGGCTCTGAAGGCCTTTCTATGATAAACATGAATGCCAAAATCCTAGACATCCAAAAACCTAAGCCTAGGAGATGAAGCGCCAAAAGTCATGTACATTAATTTCCCATGGTCATAAATTTTGCATACGATCTTTGTTTTAGGTGTGTGATAGCCTGTTGGAAAGGTCTTTTCGAGAACTATGCATTATTCCTTCAAAGTTTGACTGTGTCTACAGTTTGACTGTGGCAAGCCAAAAAAACACTATTCAGATCCTCAAAATGACCCTGGAAGTATAGAAAGATGTACATACATGAAAACTTCCAAAATGATCTAGTTGGAATAGGTGGGTAGCCACCAATATCCAAATGGATGTTGTGTATGGCTTCAGGACAACTCTGTAAGTGAAAAACCCAAAATTACAAAGAAATGTCCCCATTACAGAGAAACATGTTGAACTGAAAACTGTCCAGACGGGCTAGTTGGAATTTGGAACAGGTGGGTGGCCACCAATATCCACTTCGATCAATCCTCCCCCCTTAGGAAGCAATGCTCTCTATTGCATTGAGTGTTTGGGGAAGAGGGGAAAGAGTTTTTTGAATCTGAATCTTGGTGAGTTGTGTGCCTTGTTGGAGCAGTTGTGCTACTTGGTATGTGGAAGGCTGTCATGAACCTGTTGTTGGTGGGGTTGAATCTGTTCCATCAAATTGTTGTCTCTAGGATTGACGAGGCATTGAGTAGACACCATCGTAGGTGAAGAAACAATATATGTGATATGCTTATGTTGGATAGAAGGTGTTGGGGCTAAAGTGGTTGCAGTGGCCTTCTATGCATCCTTTGAACAAACTGTGAAGAGGATGAATTTTGCAGTATGAGAGATTACCTTGTGACATTGTTTTGGTAAAATAGTAGTCAAAACTACCTATGGAATCTTGTAGATCTGATCCCCTAGAATAATAATGACACTATGGGGTTGAGACTCATAAACAACATGAAATTTACACATATATGGTTGGCCCAAAACAACATCACATACATCAAGAGGGGAAATATCACACAATACCTCATCCTTAAAGGGATGTATGCCATAGGAAAAGAGACACTGCTGGATGACATAGATATCTCGTCCCTGGTGAAGCCACCCGATGTTGTATAGATATAGGTGTGGTGTTGTCAACAACCCCAATTGTTTGACGACCTCAACTGAGATGAGGTTCTTATGGCTACTGCTATAAACAATGAAATGTAATGGGGTACCCTTTACCCACATCTGTAAATGGAAGATCAACTTCCCTCTTCAGGATCTATTGGTTCTTCTGGTTGACTTTTTGCGGTCACGACAATAGCAGTGGGGTCTATGTCGATGATATGTCTGTTTTCAATATTTTTTGGATCAGATTTTGAATCAGGGTTTGGCTCCTTGTCTTTGACCTTGACCAACAATCATTGTTTTGAGCGACATTCATCGGTGTTGTGCCAGGGGATTTTTTGGAAGTTGCACCACTTCCCAGTGTCATTCTTCATCTTTCCTTTACCCTTATTTTATTGTGTCTTGGAATGGTTGTCAAGAGGTTGTTGGTTAGGGCCATCTTTACCATGCTTTGGTTGTTGCGGATTTGAAGACCCAAACTCCCATTTGTTCTCGTGCCTAAATTTCTACTCAATTTTGACAACATATTGATAGGAAGCTCCCAATTATGAGATGTTTAGGGAATCCATTTCGGTTTGGATGTACCTATGCAGAACCCCACGGTATTTCAGAACCAGATTCCACTTGGAGTATTTGATGCCCATCTTGGTGCACAAGGTATGGAAAGTATTTGTGAACTCTGGCATTGCTTGGATCTTCTCTTGCCGTAGTGTGGTCCATCTCATGTACTGGTCTTCATAGTTATCAACAAGGTAGTATTGTTCCCTGATCACATCAACAAAAAATCCCAAGTGGGCTTGACCCCATATATTCGATATTCCTCTGTGGAAATTTTCTCCCAATAAGTTTTCCACCAATGTTTCACATGGGGGAGAGCCTTGACAAGTGTGAAGGTGATATTTTCTGTGTCGAGAAAATTGTTAACAAAGAAATAACCTTCTAGTAGATTCAACCATTTTTCTAATGCATCCACATCTATATGTCCTTCAAATACGTGAATATCAAAATTAACTTGTACCTTTAAGGGAGAGGTTTCTCCAAAGTGGTCGCTTGATGAAGATGTGTATGTTGCTATCGACAGGCGTTGAAGGATGTGGGAAAAATTTCCCATCATTTCATCCCTCTGTCGCACGAGATATTTCTCAAGCAACATGTTAATATAATCTTCTGCTCTGTCATTTTTCATTTTTTCCACCATAGAGGGTTGCTTGGGTATGCGAGTGTGGTTTTCCTCAATACAAACAAGCTCGAGACCCAAATTGCTATACTCGGACCTCCTCAAGGCCATGCACTAAAAAATGATCAAGAGTAGCCTACTTTGATACCACTGATTCAGATTATTTCTAGAATGAAATGAAAGAAGAGATATTACAATGAAATACACATAAAAATTGTCAGAAACAATTAAATACAACAATACATGATTTCTATTAATGAAAGAAATGTACAGAGACTGTAAAAATACAGAGTGCAAGACTTGCTAGAATGGTGGCAACTTTATATCCAAGAAGAGATGTGATGGATGTGCTCATTCGCAAGAAGATGATTACGAGGCTATGAAGGCCTTTTTATGATAAATATAAATGCCAAAACCCTAGATATCCAAAAACCTAACCCTAGGAGATGAAGCACCAAAAATCATGTGGGCCTCGTTGGGGTAGGTTAGTACATTAACTTCTCGGGGTTGTAAATTTTGCATACAATCTCCATTTTAGGTGTGTGATATCCTATTGGAAAGGTATTATTGAGAAATACACATTATGTAGTCAAACTTTGATTTCGTATATAGTTTGAATGTGGCAAGCCCAAAAAAACATTGTTTAGATCTCCAAAATGGCCCTGGAAGTACAAAAAGATGTACTGACATGAAAACTTCCAAAATAAGCCAGTTGGAATAGGTGGGTGACCACCAATATTCACTTGGATGTTGTGTAGGGCTTCACGACAGACCCATAAGTGAAAAAACCACAATTACAAAGAAATGTCCCCATTACAGAGAAACGTGTTAAACTAAAAACTGTCGAGATGGGCCAGTTGGAATTTGGAATAGGTGGGTGGCCACCAATATCGACCTAGATCACTAGAGAAATACAAGACCTCGATTTAGGGATTAATCCCTTGTTTACCCCATTGACCATGTTTATACCTTGAATATCATTTCAAGTGCACAATACCTATTCATGGATTTGTATCCCACTCGGATTATAAAGAACCCAACCATGGCATGAAGAATGATTCATGGTGTCCATCGAAGACAAATTATCATTTAGGGAATGTATTGTGGTTTAATCATGCAACAATATTCATCTAGTAGGCTAGAGAAACTATGCAAGGGTCTCATGTGGTGATTCGAGGACGTGCTCAACACTATAGCCGTAGAATATTTGTTGCTAGTATGTGTTGTTCATGGAAATTTAGCCCAAGAAGTGTCATTTAGGGCACAAGGCCCATTATTCTCCTCTATGACCTTGGATAGACCTCTAGAAACATTCATGGTGCACAACTAACCTAGTGATGGTGCCCATAGCACCCTTGGAGGTGATTATTAACCAAGAGAGGTCAAATGTGGAGGTTCAAGGACTCATCCATAATGGTCGAGCATGAAAAGAAACGTTTAGGGTTGGAGGCTCTTGTTTCCTTCCCTTAACTATGTTCAAGACCTGACACCCATCCATGGTGCCCAAGATTTGATAATGGTGCTCATATTCAACTTGGATGTCAAGGACTCCCTATAGGGTGCTCATGTGCTTTTTACTATGTGTTGTTCATGGTGCTCAAGCATGAGAAGGTTCAATATGGCTTAAGCCTATTATGTTTTCCCTAACCCTATTTATGACTCGACACTTAATCAAGGCTCTTAATCTCAATAAGATTTAATAAGATCCTAATACACTAGTTTTCAGTGTTTGATGATGGACAATTCCTCTTAACCATACATACACCCATGTGGTGGTCTAAGGACATGTTCATTTCATTTGAGAAAGAGAAGTTATGTTTGGGGCTTGATGATGTTGTTTCCCTCCCCCAACCAAAGAAAATGGCATAAGGATGTTGTTTCCATACCATGACTATAGTCAAGGCCTTAAGACCCATCCACAATGCATGAAAGATCTTAATGGCACTCATATTCAACTCCTAAGGAAAAGACCCTTTAGTGAGGGCTCATGTCATTGTATCTAGGGTTTGTTCATGGCGCCTAACCTTGAGAAGGTTAAGTGAGGTATTATTTCCCTTAATTGTTATTTTGGCCTTATAGCATGGTACAAACCCATTTCTAGTGCACAAATCGTACCCACAACACTCATATCCCACTTGAAGGCTTGTAAAGAACCCTGAGAAAAGACTCATGTGTTGGCATGGTTCAAACCCATTTCTAGTGCACAAAACGCACCCACAACACTCATATACGACTTGAAGGCTTGTAAATAACCCCTAGAAAGGACTACGATGAAGGCCTTTAGACCCATCCATGGTGCATGAAAGATCTTAATGTCATCTATGTTCAACTCCTAGGTCAATGATCCCATAGTGAGGGCTTCTGTCATTGTATCTAGGGTTTTTTCATCATGTTTGAGCTTGAGAAGGTTCAATGAGGGATTATTTCCCTTGTTTATCCCCTTGACGATATGGCATGTTACAGACCCATTTCTAGTGCACAAAACGTAACCACAACACGCATATCCCAATTGAAGGCTTGTAAAGAATAGAAAGGTCTCATGTGTTGGTATGAGGACTTATTCAAGGCTATTGAGACCATGAAGATTCAACAATGTCTCAAGGCACTTATTTTCCTTTGTCGACCATGTTCAAGGCCATGCAATCCATCCTTCTTGTGAAAAATCTCCAAATGACATCCATATCCAACCTTGATGCCAAACACGCCATAGAGAGGGTTTGTGTTATGGTTTTGCAGGTGTTGTTCATGGTTATTGAGCTCAAGAAACAACAAATAGAGCCTAAGGCCCAAGTGTTTAGGATGTTGTTTTTTCCCAACTAATGGCAAAGGCCTAAGGATGTTATTTCCCTATCACAACTATGCAAAGGTAGTGGTGAAGGTCTTGAGACCCATCCATGGTGGGTGAAACATATTGAAGTTACCCATATTGGCACCCATATTAAATGACAAGGACCTAAGGATGTTATTTCCTCACTACAACTATGGTCAAAGTCTTGAGACCATGTTTAAGTGTCTATACCAATTTTTAGTCCAAATGTTTCTTTATTTTAAATAAGAATGGGTGGTGAAATAATTCCAAAACCTACCTCCCTTTACTTTAAACAAGAATGGGTGGTAAAAGAGTTGCAAAAACCTACCTCCCAAGCAATGAGTGTGTCAAAACGACCATTTGAGCTGTGGAAACTATTAAATTTAACTTGATATTCGGATTTGAAATTCCAATCCCGCTCCCAAGGAACATTGACTTCATTGATTTAACGAGGTTGCTGGAATTTGATAAATGCCAGTCTCCCGCCATGTCACATCTGGAACAATCAACAGCAAGTAGATTGATATTTATCGATCTGCCAATCTTCTCTGCTTTTCTTCATAAAGAAATAATTTGATCTAACTCTGATGCGATGACAACGCCAACTAATAAAAGCACAACAACACAAAACTTATTTTCAAGGGATTTTTTGATCTAACATCCGAGGTGTTTTGCACGTGGATATTAGTTTCCCATTTGATAAATCTAAGAGGTCAAATCTCTGAAAGTGTTTGTTTTTTTTTTCTTTTTATCTTGGTCGTTTGGTTGTGATCCGTTTCACGAGTCATGGGGGACCCCGACTATTCCGATAAGACTAAGGTTGTAAAAGGCTAGTAGTTGGATCATATGTTGGTGTCTTGTGTGTGTCCCATTATTTAGTGATTGGACTCTTATATCCAATGAAGCTAGAGGTTTTATGGTATTTTCAACAAGAAAACCATTTGTGGAACTGCACGTTTTGGACCTTGATATCCATTGAGGTAAGAGGCTTAATGGTATTTTAGTGACTTCGGCTTCATCCTTGAGGTAAGAAGATTTATCCTTAGAACTGTCTAGGTTGCTTCGTGACTTTGGCTTCGAAAGACTTGGGAGCACTAACACCCAATCTCCCCAAGGTGCAAACTTCGAACTCGCAGATCCGATGGTCAAGGTGGGTCTCGATAGATCCTTGAATCTACGGTCCAGATCACATCATGAATTAGGGTTTCAAAGGTTTAGTCGCACCAACGCACGATTCTCCCATCATGCAAAATCCGAACTCAAAGATGTGATGGTCAAGGTGGGTCGCGATAGATCCTTGGATCTACGGTCTAGATCACATTGCGACTTCAGGTTTCAGAACTTCAGGTTTCAGAGGATTAGTCACACCAACGCACGATTCTCCTGTCGCGCGAACTCCAAAGTCATAGATCTGATGGCTCAGGGGTTAACTCCCACATACTTTCTCATGGCCAATGGTCAGGATAACCCTTGGTTTCCTCTGAGCATATCTCATTTGTTCATCCCTCAGGCAGGGGAATACCTTCCCTTCTGAGACCTTCGCATCACAGTTTTCCTGGGCTTTACACGGAACGGATTAGGGACTTGGCCCTGGAAACTCACAAGGCAAGGGGGTTTGGGAGTGGTAACATTCTTCATATGGGTGGTTTCAGGTCGGCACAAGATATTCTATCTCGACTGTGAAACGTTCTATGCCCGGGAAAGCCTCCAGGGTTAATCTGGACATATTGTCTATCAGCAGGGAGTGTAAATTCACAAGGACACAGAAACATACACATAACATAACCATTTCACATAGAATATGAGTGTAAAATGCACGTGTATATATATAAGACCAAATAATCATTCATAATTCTAGTTCAACAATTGAAGTAGGGAAAAGACTTATCAGAACCAGTAAATGTGAAGCAACTACTAGAAGGGGTGCCCATTTCCACCCAACCGTAGGCTCGGTCACTCCAAACAGATTTAAGACTATCCACCCCCGAGCTAGACCACGATGCTCTACAACACATCCTTTTCTTCTCTCTCAACCATAGTATGGACAAAGTTTTATTTCCTCTTCCCATAGGATCCTGGCAATGGTTTACACGATACCAAGAAAGGAGGACTAGCCTCGTTTATAAGCTTGTATCAAAACCTTCTCTTCCATTTCCTGTATCTAGAATGCTTAGTTTTCCAAATATTCCTTGAATCCCCGAGATTTAATTCCCGTCTCTGTTCTCTTCGCAAGCGTGTTTTTCCTCTGCCCGCCACACCATCCTTTCTCTTCTCTTTCAGCAAGGTCGCATGTGGCTCGAATTCCCAGTCCGTTGTGAGGTATGGAAGCCTTCCGGATGAGTGATATTCCCCATCCCCTCATTAACTCTTAAGGAGGTCTTCCCACCCACCAGCATGACTATAATTCATTTCTAGGTCAGAGGATGGTTATGGTCTTGAGTAATTAAATCCAATAAGGACTGGTTTGGTGAAGGTTAACATAACCATTATTGGTCCCCTTCACCCTCTCTTCGTGTAGCATCCATGGTATTTCCAAGTACACCCCCCCTCTAGTGGTCACACAATACTTGTCCATTTTCTTAGTAATTAATTAGGTTCACATTCATTTACCTTTCAAACAAAGGTCCATCGAATCAATATTCACACATTTAAAGTTTTTCATAGTCTCTTGGCCATTTATAGTTATATTTACAAGATGGGGGAAACAGGGTGTTACACCTCCTTAGTTGGTTCCCTGAGATATTGGGTCGAGTACCAATGTTAGAATCCACACGTATATCAAAGAGTTATAGCACAAGGAAAACCCTTGTCCATAGTCACCCTAAAAACCTTAACCAGGGGGGAACATATCAGACAAGGAACAAAAAATGATATTTTGGTCACGCAAATTTGCTTCCTACATTCTCGTTGCGAAATTACTGTTGGCCCTTGGTTATGGAAGAAAGAGAATATTACAGAAGAAAAGGAGAAACATGAACTACGCAAAAGGAAGGTTGACTGATATTAGGTTGAAGAGGTTAAAGAAGAAGAAAATATGGAGCGAAGTCCGAGAGATCAAGCTGACGAGGAGATCAAGGAAGATAGATCAACAAGGAAGGTGGATTGTGGAAAACTCAACAAGAGAAAAAATCCATCTGTAGATGCTTTGGAGAACCTCATGGGAATTAAGGAGAGACGGGTTGGTGAAGCTCTGAAAACACGTGTCAAGTTGACCTAGGGTTTTAGACACCTAGGGTTTTGGTATCTAGGGTTTTGACACCTAGGTTTCAGCCTAAGGTTGTCTATGAGATATTTTAATGTATAAATAAAGGTCAAGATGACTTGGGATGGGTGGGAGACATGGAGAGATTATGTATGAGGGTGTATTTTTGTTGTTACTGAGAGAGAAGTCTGTGATGTAAGATCTTCAGCTAGGTGCGAAGATCAACCCTGTAGTTGGGTGCGTAGGGGAGGGAGATAGAGAGAAGAGAGAAGGAGAGAAGATCTACAAGCTAAGAGCACATACAAAACTGTAAGCTTTCACCTAATATATTATAAAGCACAGTTCTGTGGACGTAGCCCTAGGGAGAGCATGAACCACATACATCTTGTGTTGTGAGTGGTTGATGTTGTGTTCTTTACTTCTGTTACTCTGATGATGAATTAGTATGTTAGATCTGATAAATAATTGTGCGAAGTAAGTTTATTCTTAGAAAGAATAATCTTCTCTCCATGTGTGGTTGCCTTTATTCCACTTGCATTTCCTCTGGTTGAAGACACCTGTGTCCTGAAACCCCTTATTGATACTTCGAGTGAGACTGCATCTGCTTCATAAGTGTTTCCGAAAGGGCCAGTAGTTAGGGCTTGTTGGTACGCTATTAGAGATGAACCATGGGTCTGCCCCTGTGCCAACAAATGGTTGCATTTTCAAGACCGGGGTCTTCTTGAGGGAATGCCAAGGTGGTTTCCATCGAAGACAAAGATTTAGAAGTGGATAGAATAACAAGATAAGGACTTTTCAGAATTTCAGAATAAGAACCGTAATATTAGCACAAAATACTGGTTGGGAAGGTATATCTTTACTAATATACGCAAGATTTTCTTTGGAGGGATTCATAAGGAGCTATACGAGTGGCTTTCCAGATTAGCAGATACCCAGTTTGAGATTATATCTATACCACCTGTGGTTTGGACATTTACACTGATCAAGAAGTTCAAGAGATTTGATAACGTCGTTTCAAGAGAAGTAGATCATTGGTTTGATAGTACCATTGGAGGGTATATCACAGAGTTTTCTATTGACAGAGTAGAGTCATATAGCCAAGAAGAGAGATATTTATTTAAGGAGCCGAGAGGAAATTTCTTACACTTCTTGAAGTTGAAGATCAAGATGCTATTGCATGAGAAGAACATCTTGAAGATATAGTAGTGGATCAGATTGGAAAAGATAATGTTCAAGAATTAAGACAGCGAAAACGACACAGAGGTCAGACACACACACAGTGGGAGAACCTTCAGAGAATTTACTCTGGTGAAATTGTTCGAGCAGAGTCATGAACCAACAACACATGAAGAAGGGTTCTACATTGGAGAAGAATAAGATTTGTTGAATGAGGAACATTCAGAATCCGCTAGGGAAGAAGAAGGGAAGACTGAAGAACCTCGTGGGGAAGAGTCAAAAACTTCAGGGACTGCACAGACTATTGAAGTAAGTATTATTACACCTCCTATTATTTTAACAACATTAAGTAACCAGAGTAACCCAAGTTATCAGAGAATTAGTACAATTGGTTCAGTGCACACTCAGTCAGGAAACCTAGGAAGATCTATGGCAGATGAGA
This sequence comes from Picea engelmannii, assembly GCA_009831015.1. Classification (NCBI taxonomy): domain Eukaryota; kingdom Viridiplantae; phylum Streptophyta; class Pinopsida; order Pinales; family Pinaceae; genus Picea; species Picea engelmannii. The sequence continues at coordinate 698,404 of ML783233.1, read as the reverse complement.
TGAGGTTACCCACATTTAAAGGAGATGGATCTGAAGATCCTGATCAACACTGGTTTCTATGTGAAGCTGTATGGAGTATTAATAAATTCACCAACGAAGCTATTAAGTGAGACCAGTTAGTACTACCCTAGGAGACTGTGCACTGAGATAGTACATGAAGTTCATCCAAGGAGTTGTCCAGCCGAAACCACTGAATGAGATTAAGATTGTGTTGATTGTTGAATTCAAGAAACCCAAGTCGAAATCGCAGTGCATCACAGAGTTGAAATAAATCAAACAGAAAGTAGTTGAACATGTTTGGGAGTTTGATCAAAGGTTTAAGACCTTGACAAGTCATTTGATTTTTCAGATCCCAGACGAGAAGGACAAGGAATGGTTCATTGCTACCCTCCTACCACACATCAGAGTCCCTCTAATGCAGGAGAAGATTTCTTAGCAAGATAAGGCATTGGAGATCGCCATGAAATTGGAATCGACCCCTATGGAAAAATCAAACTCAGGTATGAATCAATTCTTGAGTCAACTAACTAGCTTATCACTGCAGGTCGAAGATATGAAAAAAGATAAGGGAAAAGATAAGAGAGAATACATCTGGTGCATTAGATGCAAATCAGAAGGCCATGACAAGGAGAATTGTCCCCTATTTCATGAATACTTGGCTTCTAGAGCTCTGAGCTCTTTGAATCAAGTTACTCTACTTTGGTACGAGGTATGTAGAAATAGACATCACCCTGGAGAATGCTATTACATGAAAAAGTATGTTCAGATGCCTACGAACCTCTACTGCACATTTTGTAAATCTGTGGGTCATGATGAGAAGGACTGTAGAGATTACAACCTATTTCATGAAAGATCAAGGGATATCTACAAAATTCAAGGCGAAGTACAACAATAAGGGAACACTACGCAGTATAATTCTCCTGGAAGAGGAAACTTCAACCCCCGTTGTGTATTTAGAGGAATAGGATGAGGAGGAGGCATGGGTCAAGGTCGAGGCCATATCATTTGTTATAATTGCTCATAGCTAGGTCATTTGGAAAGGGAGTGTCAAAACCCTTGTACCACTTGCAATTATTGCAACTCATTTGAACATGTCATAGAAGATTGCTCTGCGCTATTAGCCAAACTTCAAGAATGACGAGGAGGAAACCAACAAGTACAAATTTTCACAGTAGAACCTCACGGAGCAGATCCCAGATTCATTGTTATCACTAGAGGAGGAACTACTATAGGAGAAGACAGGGTGACTCCAAGGAAGACTACAGAACAATCAAGAGTCAGAAGAGATGTGGAGAAGACACAAGAGTTTGATCTAGAGAGAGAAGTAGACATTTGAAGAGGCAAGAAAATATTTTAGAAGAGATCAGGCTTCTTCATCAAAGGCACAACCAGAAGTGAGAGAATGTGGAATGCCCTTGGCCTTTGATCAGTCTGCTTCACTTGGAGAAGGAAAAGAGGTAAACAGACTCATGGAATTCTTATGCACTTGCATTAATTTGATAAAGGATGAGAACATTGTACAAGAGCTACAAAATTTGATTAGACAGTATGAGATAGGAAGGGTAGATCCTCTACTAAATAAAGCAGTACATCAACTATCCAAAAAGAGAAGGACAAATAAGGAACTACACCTCAATGCTCAAATTGGAGATTATGATATAGATTATGTGGTCCTCGACTTAGGGTCGGAGGTCAATGTCATGACGAAGCAAACTTGGGCATTGATGGGAAAACCTAAGTTGATCTATTCCCCCATCAGGATTAGTATGACCAATCAATAGGTTGTGAGCCCCTTCGGAAGACTAGAACATGTCCCTGTGGACATCGATGGGGTTTGAACATTTGTGGACTTTGAGGTGATTGAGATAGTCAATGATAACTGTCCTTATCCTGCACTGTTAGGAATTGATTGGGCTTTCAAAAATTATACTATTGTTGACTTGAAGAAAAGAAGAATGATGTTTTAAGGTGATGGCCTTAGGGTCATTGCACCTTTGGATCCTGATGAAGGTCCCAGATACACAGATCCCATCAGAGAAGAAGATCGTGCATATGAGTTGGAGAATATATATAAACTGACAACAAGACAGCATGATGACATTAATCCTACAACAGATGGGAATTTAAGCTAGTGAAGTGACAACACATGTTTATCATAATCCGAAGAAGCACTGAAGATTTGGTAGAACAACATGTATGAAGTGTCTACATGGAGATGTGCTAGACTAACCAGAAAAGTTCGTTGGATTAGCACAACAATAAGTAATTTACCCACATTTGATGGTTTGAATCACTTAGAAACTTTCTTACTAGAATTTGAGGAAACTTTACCAATACAACAGAGATTGTTGGCACTCGATGAGGCTTTGAAATATACTCCAACACGATGGTGGGGAAAACATAAAAGGAACATCTTGAATTGGATACAATGTTGCACTTTGATGACAATGAAATTTTCAGAACAATTCAAAGGATGCGAAGTTAGGTACATAGGTCAAAGATATCCGAAAGACCATGTGTGAGGTTGTGAGGATTCCTAGAGCTGCAATCCTCAAGAGAAGCGGGTGCATAAATTAATGAATACTCTAGACACAACGCCTATCAACTAGTACCTTCAAGTGGAACTGCACCTCACCACTACAGATTGGCAAGATATGAATCAGAATTTTGTAGCTACATTTTTATTTGAAAGTCAGCACCCTTTGGTAGATCAAGATTTACAAGTTGTAAGACATAAATTATTTAAGGAAGCACCTAGCCTCCCTGTGGATAAAGAAGAGGAAGAATGGACTGCACCTCTTCAAAAATTTCAAGGATGTTACAATATAACGTCGATGAAGACGACGATCCTAGGAATGTGAACATCGCAAAAATAGAAGGATAGAGAGACATAGAAGGACTAGGAGTCGAACTACCTTTTATTGGACAACCAATAAAAATCAAGAAAGTTAATATTGGAACAGAGTAAGCACCTAAGCTTGCTAATGTTGGAGATTACTGGGATGATGACACTATTGATAAGATCATAGAGTTACCTGCACGAATATCGGGACTTGTTTCCAACCAAGTTCACTGATATGAAGGGCATTAAAGGGTCCATGGGAGATATGAAGATCCCCTTGAAACCATATGCAAGGCCAGTTAAACAAAGACCCTACAGATTAAACCCTAAATATAAGGAAAAAGTGAAGATTGAATTAGATAGAATGTTGGAAGAAGGAATCATAGAACCTATTGAAGAATCATAGTGGATTAGCCCTATGGTGGTTCAGGATAAGAAAACAGGAGAGATCAGAATCTGTTTAGATCTCAAGAAGCTGAATGATGCATGTCTACATGATCCATTTCCTACACCATTCAGTGATGAAGTGTTAGATAATGTGGGCAGACAAGAAGTATACTCCTTCACCGATGGATTTTCCGAATACCATCAGATCAGGATTGCCAAGGAAGATTGCCATAAGACCACGTTTGCAACAAAATGGGGATCCTACTAATACCCAGTGATGAATTTTGGATTGAAGAATGCACCAGCCATCTTTTCTAGGGTGGTGGTTGAAGAATTCAAGGATTTTTTACATAAATTTCTGGAAGCATATTTTGATGATTGGACTGTTTTTATCTTATTGAAAAACCATACTGAATACTTAAGACTAATGTTGGATAAGTTTAGGCAATGCTAGATTTCCCTGAACCTGAATAAATGCATTTTTTTTCACCCTTTGGAGTGATGTTAGGCCATATCGTGTGTAAGAAGGTATTGTTGGTAGATCCATCTAAGATTTCCATTATTGTCGATTTACCCCCTCATACTTTAGTCAAACAGCTACGCACTGCACTGGGACATACTGGATACTATAGGAATTTCATTAAGGGCTATGCACAGATTACATCACCTATGGAAAAGATTTTGAAAAAATATTGTCAGTTTCAACGGATAGAAGAATGTCAGCAGAGCTTCGACACACTAAAACAGAGAATGGTTACTACGCCTATTCCAGTTTTCCCAGATTGGAGCAAGGAATTTCATGTGCATGTCGATGCATCTTCTATTGCACTAGGATTAGTGTTACCACAACAAGGAGTAGGATATACTGACCACTCGTTAGCCTTTTCTAGCAGTAAGCTCTCAAAAGCTGAGATAAATTACACCACCACTGAGAGAGAAGGTTTAGCCATGGTGTATGTGCTGCAAAAGTTTTGTCACTACTTGTTAGGAGGACACTTTAATATGTTCACTAATCACTCTGCGATGAAATACCTAGTCAACAAGCCAGTGTTGGGGGGAGGATATGCAGATGGATTATGTTATCTCAGGAATATGATTTTGAAATTGTGGTAAAGCTAGGAAGGATGAACAAGGGACCTGACCACTTGTCTAGGTTGGAACATGGAGAGGGACCTACAAGTTTGGAGGATACACTGCCAGATGAAAATTTTCTGGCCATTAGAAAGGTTGATGATCACTTCGCCGAGATAGTTTAGTTCATATCAACATGAATAACACCTCGCGAATACATAGTCATTCAGAAGAAACAACTGGTAGTGCACGCTGCAGATTTTTCACTTATAGTTGGACAACTATATAAGACGAGACCTGATGAGATCGTGAGAAAATGTTTTATGGAGGCAGAACGACAACCAATTTTAGCAGAAGCTCATGAAGGAATCACATGAGGATACTACGCAAGAAAATAAACAATGCAAAAGGTTCTTAGAGATGGCCTCTGGTGGCCCACTTTACACATAGATGCTAAAGAATACTACAAATCCTGTGATGTATGCCAAAGAATTGGGAAACCTTCTAGAAGATATGAAATGTCGTTAGCACCCCAGATAACCTTACAATCATTTGAGAAATGGGCCATTGACTTCGTGGGACCTATAAACCCACCAGGGAAGCACACAAGAGCCAGATACATCATCACTACGACAGAGTATTTGACCAAATGGGAAGAAGCAAGAGAAGTTAAGGACTGCAGTGAAACTATAGCTACACATTTCATATTTGACGATATCATAACCAGGTTTGGATGCCCCAATATCCTCATGAGTGATCAAGGTACACATTTGATTAATAAGACTATTGAAGCCTTGACTCAGGAATTTGAAGTTCATCATTAGAAGAGAACCCCTACCACCCATAGGCAAATGGTACGGTTGAAGCCTTCAACAAGATCTTGGAGACAACACTAACGAAGATTTGCAGTGTAAACAAAGATGACTGGGATATGAGAGTACCAACAATGTTATGGGAATATAGAACCACTTGTAAGAAGCTGACAATGCAGACTCCCTTTAAGTTGGTTTATGGCCTAGAAGCAGTTGTACCCATGGAATATTTAGTTCCTAGGTTAAGAATTGCAACCTTTATAGATATGGATGACACTGGTGTTGTTCAAGAGAGTCTTGCACAGTTGGTAGATCTAGAAGAAGACAAATTTATTGCAGGATTTCATCAGCAGGGTCAAAAGGAATGAGAAAAGGCCTACCATGAAAGGCATATCAAGAAGAAAGCATTTAAGCAAGGAGATCTGGTATTGGTATATGATAGCAAGTTCATGAAGCATCCAGGGAAGTTCAAAACACATTGGCTGGGGCCATATGAGATTGCCTATGTTACAGAAGGAGGAGTTTCACAACTGAAGACTTTGAATGGGGATTAGAAGGAAGGATTGGTGAATGGGAGTTTGTTGAAATTGTAATATGACAACCAGCTACCTCATAGCTCTCGGTAAAAACAGAAGGAGAACGGTCTAGGTACCAGGTGCAGTTGAGACTGTGTACCAGACACAAGAAAGGCAGTCTGCACATAGGGTGGAGGAACAGAGCAGGAAGCACAGGCTACGTTACGCAGTCTGAAGTCGAGGTACAACCAAAGATTCAGATCAGAGTGTCTTGGGATGAGTCACAGGTGAGTGTTGGGGGCATGTTGGACCTTGGTTATGGAAGAAAGTGAATATTACAGAAGAAAAGGTGAAACATGAACTGCGGGAAAGGAAGGTTGATTGAGATCAACTCGAAGTGGTTAAAGAATCATAAAATATGGAGCGAAGTCCGAGAGAGAAAGCCGTTGGGTGAGGAGATCAAGGAAGACAGATCAATAAGGAAGGTAGATTGTGGATAACTCAACAAGTAGAAAAATCCATTTGTAGATGCTTTGGAGAACCTCGTGGGAAGGAAGGAGAGACAGGCTAGTGAAGCCTTGAAAATGTAGGTCAAGTTAACCTAGGGTTTTAGATACCTAGGTTTTTGGTATCTAGGGTTTTGATAGCTAGGTTTCGGCCTAAGGCTATCAATGATCTATTGTAATGTATAAATAAAAGTCAAGAGGAACTGGGATGGGTGGGAGACATGGAGAGATTATGTATGAGGATTGATTTTTGTTGTTATTGAGAGAGAAGTTTGTGTTGTAAGATCTTCAACTGGGTGTGAATATCAACCCTGCAGTTGAGTGCACAAGGGAGGGAGATAGAGAGAAGAGAGGAGGATAGAAGATCTGCAAACTAAGAGCACAAATAGAACTGCAAGATTTCACCTAATATATTATAAAGCATAGTTTTGTGGACATAGCCCTAGGGAGAGGGTGAACCACACACATCTTGTGTTGTGAGTGGTTGATGTTGTGTTCTTTACTTATGTTACTATGATGATGCATTAGTATGTTAGATTTGATATATAACTGTGCGAAGTAGGTTTATGCTTGGAAAGAATAATATGTTCTCCGTGTATGGTTTCCTTGATTCCACTTGCATTTCCTCTGGTTGTAGACACCTGTGTCTTGCAACCCCCTATTTCTACTTCAGGTGAGACTATATCTACTTCGAAGGTGTTTCCAAAAGGCCCAGTAGTTAGGGATTATTGGTGCACTATTAGAGATGAACCCTGGGTCTGCCCCTGTGCCAACAATTACTAAACATTTTTTCTTGTTAATAATATGGGCATTTTGACACTGCAGTATTATTCATGTTGGAGTATAACTTTGCAAGAGTATGACAAAAAAAAAGTCAGGGTCTTGCTCGCACCCTTATTTGATACCCTATCTCATTGGATTCCCCTCTTCTCCCTGATCGTCATGATACCTATCATTTTTAAGCATTTTCCCCATGGACCCATCCCATTCCTGACACCCATATTTCCCACTTACTCCATTGGCTTCCTCTGGTTTCCCTGATTACAATGGTATATATCAGTTAGAAACATAATTTCGTCTTTTCTCAAATTATAATGAAGCAATGAGTAGATTGACATTTCCTAGAGCCCTAGTTTGAAGATGGGGATTAGGTGTTTCTTCATGTCCATCCCTATAAGCATATTTCTATCAAAGAAAAGAGTGACCAAAAGCTATAACCCAAGTTCTAAATCCCATATCATATCCCTAAGTGCATTGGACAAGTGGCTTTCAGATTGGCTCTTCCAAATGACCCCAAGATCCACCTAGTATTTCATGTTTGTCTTGTTTGAAGAAAGTGGTAGGGATAAATATCATGTTCAAACTATTCTCTTAAAACATGATGAAGAGGGTTTCATTTGGTTACAAATAGAGAGAGTGTTGGAAAAAAGAGGGTGCCAGTTGTGTTAGTGCATTATCCAAGAAGTATTGGTAAAGTGGAAGGATACATAACTTGAAGATGCCAACTAGTATTCAACCACACTTCTATAGAAATTTCCACTTCTCTGTCCTTGAGGAAAATGTTTATTTTTAAGGGGGAGGGCCAGTTAGGGTGCTACCCTAACCTCCCTTGTTAGGGATACTTAGGAGACAGTTAATTCATGTACGAGGACATCCTTTTTGAATAAGTTCCACTAGGTATTTGGTGTATGGTTAGTAAATGTAAAAAGAGGATTCCATTTGGTTACACCCAAAGGAAGTACTAGACAAAGGAGAACCTTGACTACAATAATGCATTATCTAGAAATAATTGATATATTGGAATGATGCACAACCTAAACATGCCACCTAGGACCTATTTTAGGACCTATGTTTTATAACACAAGGTTTAACATTACAACATATTTTCCTCAACTAGGCATAGTCCTATTAGGCCTGTGCAAAATTTCCAAATGGTTCTTTGAATACCTCTTGGGGGAAAATACCCCATAGATAAGGGATTTGTCATGGTTGGAGGCCTTGTTCATATTGCCAAAGGCCTAAAATGTTTTTTTCCTTTTGGACCATAGTATAGCCCCTTAGACCAATCACTAATTCATACTAAAAGAAATAAATGGATCTATTATCACATAGGATTGTTAGGGCCATAGGTGTGTGTCGATATACCCGAGTCTATAGTCTTTCCCCATATCTATCCTTTTTGTAGACCAAATCTTCAAATCTTAAGTTTTCCCCCCTTCGTCTTGTAAATCATTCTCTGTTTTCCCTTGTTCGTTTGTGTGCCTTGGTTTTCCTTAAATATCTTAGCCGAGTGAAATCTTGGCCCCAAGCCCCTCTGTTTTCTCTAAGGGTGAGAACTCACATCTCATGTTTCAGTCACTAATCTCCCTATTTTCTCATCTCACAACTGGTCGTCCAAATCCTTGATCATGAAAGCCGCATCCATGAACACAAAGCACAACTTACTTAGTAGTCTGTTTTGGGATTGAAGCATAAGCAGAAGAAAATTTTAATCTTTCAATGACGAATACTCCCAGAATAGTCTAGATCAGGGGATCATGGGAATTCAAGAGTGCCAACTTGCACGAAGTATAGTGCCAGAGAAAAAGGCCTGGAAGTGAGTATGAACCGTTGATCTTAAAGGGGTCAAGTGGCAGTCGATCCAAGCCTTCGGGTAAATGAGCTTCAGGAAATTTTAAATGAGAAATGCTTAGAAGTCCCGAAGAGTCAAAGAGATGAAGCCGCCAAAGCACCGAATTTGCCGAAGCTAGCGAAGTGGCCAAAGGCCCAAAATAGACCTAAGTCGTTGATCAACAAGAGGTACACATCATCAAATCTGTCACTCTGGGATTTTTTCTTTGGGAGTTTAAAATGAGAAACATTGCAAAGTCCCGAAGGGTCGAATCTTGAAGCACCCGAAGAGAATCTAATCCGTTGATCAATAGGATCCACGCATCACCAGATCCTTTCTCTCCGGATAAAAGCATCATAAGACAAATGGAGTTTGAGAATTGAAATTCCCGAAGGTCGATTCGTGAAGAAAATCTCGACTGTTGTTTTGAAGGGGAAGATCTGATCTGTCAATCTAAAAAGTGTCAGAGCTAAGTCGTTGATCAAAGGACCGAATCGTAGATCGCAAGATCAATGGTCACACCAAATTGCGGGGTCAGAAGGTGCGCATGTTTTAAAATCTCAGGGGTAGGCCGCAATCGAAACCATGGTTTTTAGAAAGAGATGCGTGGTGGTTCATGGTGAATTGCGGGGACAAAATCGGTGTGCTTTTAGACCACCCTTGGTAGCGCCTGTAATCACGCAATTTCATAGGGTCATGTCCCTAGTTCACATTGAATATGGAGTGATGGAGAGGAGTTGCACCAAAGACCGACATTGCTCGTATTCGGTCATAGAAGAATATCTGCTTGGCTTCGAGGTGTCAGGATTGACTCGAAGAAGTCATGGGCACTGCCTGGAACATTCATGGGTGTCAGGATTTGTCTTGATCCCGTGCAAGATACTAGATATATAAAATATGCAGAACAGAAATAAAATGCTAGAAATGACAGAATAACAGTAAAATATCCAGCATAATCTTCACAATACACAGAAATGATATACGAATAGCAACAGAAACAACACTTTGATTCAGATAGCAATGTTCACAGGCCTCTTCGAGGGGGCAACCTCCAGTCGAGCAACGCTCTATTACAATAATCTCCAAGCTAGGGTTTTCATACCCTCGACCCTTATTTATACTAAATG